>PVLA01011471.1:0-52822 GCA_004027455.1 Hydrochoerus hydrochaeris | reverse complement strand
ATTGATCTGGCTAATGTTTCCAGAATTGTATTGAATAGGAGTGATGATAATGGACATCCTTGTCTTTTTCCTGATTTTACATTATAAGCCTGTAGTTGGCTGTTTTCTTTTTCATATATGGCTTTTATCAGAATGAGACAAAGACCATCTATTCCAATTTTCCATAGGTTTTTTTAAATCATGAATGAGTGCTGGACTTTATCAAAAGCTTTTTTCTGTATCTATTGAGATGATCTTGTGATTCCTGTCTTTGGCTCTGTTGATATAGTGCATTGCATTTATTGATTTGTGTATTTTGAACCATCCCTGCATTGCTGGAATGAATCCCTCTTGGTTGTGATGGATAATCTTCTTGATGATTCACTTCATTCTGTTTGCCAGTATTTTATTGAAGATCTTTGCATCTATGTTCCTTAGGGAGATTGGCCTATAGTTCTCTTTCTCAGGTTTTGGTATTAGGGTAATACTTGCTTCCAGGAATGAGTTTGAGAGAATTACTTCCCTTTCAGTTTTATTGAAGAGTTTGAGAAGTGTTGGCCTTAAGTCTTACCTAAATTTCTGGTAGAATTCAGCCATGCATAGCTATTCTACTCTTAAGCATGAGGACTTTTAACAAAAATTGAATATCTAAGCCTTAGTTTACTTGATGAGTAAATGGACAATCAGACGTTCTTTTAGAGCCTTCTCAGATATAACATTTAGTGATTTTACCATATTATTCCAAATAAAGAAAGTGGCAAATTTTCTTTGATTTTATTTCAAGACTCCTGCATGAATAAGTATGCAAATATATTTGACAACAACATAGAAAACTTTGGTAAAGGGAATTTTATTTGGAATATCTTTGATTTAGAAATGATGAGTTAGGTGGCCTGAGTTTCTTGCTGCTCACTTCATTAGAAAATATCCTAGACAAAATCCTAGCAAAATCCCCTTGCAAACAACCCCATATGATTTTTTAAAGATGGAATTAATGGTCTAAGATTGTACTTTCTTATCCAAATTCAACCTATTTTACAAACAGTAAGTTTTAAACAGTGCTTAGCCGAGCCTTTTTTGATGACTTCTATAATATGAACCATCAACATATTTTGTATTTTTTGAATGTAGAATTGTTTTGTATTATTTCATACTATTTCAATGATCATGAAATAATTATGAAATAATTATGAAAAAATCATTATTTTTTTGTATGTAACCTTGCTGAAAAATTGACAAATTTCTAAGTTTCTAGATTGTGACATGCAAAAATAAAGAGAGAATATTGCATGTACTAACTTATGTTTCATTTTCCCCAATCAAAATAGAGGAGATTGGGTCACATGAAACCTAGGTATCTATACATAATGCTACACTGGTGTCCCCAGAGCCCAGTCAGCAAGTGGGTGGGTCTTCAAGGTCTTATCCAAAATATATTGGCTCCAATGTGTTTCAAAATTTTGATTGCAATATTTGTCTCAGATTTTAAAAATTTAATGTACCACAAAAGGAGAGTATTATCCTTTCCCCAGCAATCTATACAGTGTTCTGTATCATCAAACACAGTCAGGTTTCTGCATCTATTGGTATGAGATTAGGTAGTGCAAATACCTTTTCATTAGTTTGGGTCAGCAGCTCCACTTAAATGAGTTATGCAAATCTTTCTTTTTTTCTCTGAATTTTGAATTTCAGAATTATGGATCAGTCCTGTGACTCTGTATAGCCTTGAAGATGAATACAGAGTGAACCATGTGCTATGTCTTTGTATAATAATGAGGATTCAGATGGACTTTATGGACATTTGGTTCTCAAAAGTGTGTTTTATAACATAGTTGGAGAGAAATTCTTATCTGGGCAGGACATGTGCATTGAGATTGGAGTGGTACATTCTCAGCCTGCATTGCCTTTGTTGGTTTAACCATAATTTTCATTTTATGCTCTAAATGCCAATGCAAACATAGTCTCATAAAAAAGTACCAATTTCCACTAATTTGTAATAGCCCTTATTTCAAGCAACCTCATTACACAGACCTCAGTCTTTGAGTGGCTTTATTATGAAATCACTAATAACTCATAGATTCTTCCTCCTACATGATGTAAATAGTAAATGGAGACCAACCAAATGAGAAGAGCAAGGTTATTTATTCTGAATTTACCTCAACAAAGGAATCAGTTTTTAATACTTGTGTCTGTTTGACACAGACTCAAAGCAGACAGGAAACTGTGAGAGATTTACAGTGGGAAAAGGCAAGACTTCAGGATGATTTGATTGGAATGTGTTGACTCAGAGAAGACATGAGCACAGTGTAGCTCCATATTGAGACTGCTGAGAGCTAAGAAAGGTTTAAGATTTTACCTTACTCATAACCAGCATGTTATGCTACCAGTTTCATGGCTGCCAGCAGAATACATGAGAATCAGGAATGGAGAACAGAAGCCTTTACTGCTCTTGTTTCAGCAACCAGCTTGAGCAATCTGGTATGTGTACTGACTGGAACCTGTATGTCCTAGGTGATTGGTTAGGGAAGTATGTTTAGCTTTTTTTTGCTTGATCCTAAGTGGAAAGTGCAGGCAAAATAGAGTTAGGAAAAAATAGAGAAGTTGTCAAGTCATATCTATTTAGGGCTAATTGTGAAAGAATTTGTGGGCCATAGCTCCAGTTTCACATGTGGTATAGCTGTTGTCATTTTATATATTCAGTCTCTCAGCATAAGACAGCTCTATTGATAGTTCTACAACTTCTAAAAGGGAGAGATTTTAGGTGATAATTTTATAAATGAAAGGTTTAGGAGAATTGTTATGGTACTGTATTTGGATGAAAAACTCTATGGATGGTTTCACTTAGATTTTTTAATATGTAGTGTCTTTACAGTAGGATTTACTCAGCACACTGATTCTATTGCTTCCAGCTGCTCCAAACCTAGGGCACAGACTCATGTTAAATTCATTTCATTCTCATCAAGTAACTGATATTAACTTTCTCAGTATAGTTGTGCAGCACAAATGCTCTAAAATAGTTTGCAAATTTTAAATTTTAAGTAAAACATTTGCTTTCACCCAAAACTCTTTTCTTATGAAGTTTGCTACCAAACAGTTTGCTTTGCAAATCCCAGAAAAGTTATTGAGAAATGACAAATGGGAAGATGGGCCAATGAGTAAAAGACTGAAAAGAGAGACTGACCAATGAACTTCTGAATAACTTTAACAAAATCAAATGCTATGAAAATTAATGATTAGTCAAACTGATTGATTTATAAGATGAATAGTACCCTCAGGATAAAAATAGTGATATGAAATGGCAGAATAACTGCATTTGAGGTTATTGAAAAGAAAGGAAGAGGTGAGTGTTTGACCTCATACACTTCGGGGATTTAATAAATTTAGGAAAATGAGTTAATACACCAACGATTGTATAAGAACATTTTGATATCACTGTAGTTACACAATCAGCCTCTCCATGATAAGACAACATTATCAGCTAGAGAAAAAAATAGGAATCTCAATTAAACATGGATGTTTACTATTTTCTAAGACAAATGTCATGTCACATGGCACACAATGCAAGCAGTCATTTTGAACTCACTTCTGACCACAATCACCATTTCCATCTTCCCTGCCACAGCATCCTAAGGGCTCACCTTGTTGTATTCTTTTGCATTTTCTGTATGCTTCTGGGGATTCACTACAGGGCTTCCTGCATGCTAGGCAGGTGCATGGTCCCTGAGCTCTCACTCCTCCCTCACTTAAAGGCAAGGTCTTGCTATGCTGTCCAGGCTGGCCTTGATCTGCAATCCCCTCCTGCACCTTACAGGTCACTGGCCTTGTAGGCATGTGGGCCTAAGGCTGGCTTCATTTTTGTGTCATGATTGCCCTGAAGTCCTTTCTCTACTGTAGCCTCAGGTAAACCCATGAAGGAATGGTACACAGTATCTGAGTGTGAAAAGCTGCCATAGTTCCTACATCTTAAGGAACTGGCTTTTCCCCTCAAGGACAGAAGCAAATTCACTACGCCTCTTCTTTCCTATAGTACTTTTGTTTACGTATCACACTTTTTAAAGTCCTAAATCTGTGACCATTGAGTACATAGCAATTTCAGTGAAAACATGTACTGTATGGTACCCAATTTAATAAATGAGCCAAAGATTATGTGTAACTGATGGATTTTGACCTGTATTTCGAGTGTCAGTTCTCAATCTTTATCAAGTCAATTGCTGTTGTCCTTTTATTTATTTATGATAAATTTTAAGAGTCAATTTGTATAATTTATTCTTTCTTGATTGTTTTCTTCTGATGCTGAGAATAATCCAAGACCTCACACATGCTAGCCAAGTATAAGTATTTTCAACCACTGAGCATGTGCCCTAGCCTGTAATTCATCATTTTTTTTTCTAATTGACTTTGGGACTACATTTATCTAGGGTAATGATATGCTTTTAAAATTTATTCTGCTTGGTTATGTAAGTTGATATTTTATAAAACCTAGGGGTTAGGCATAGTGGCAAAGACCTGTAATCCCACACTCATGGCAGGCTGAGGCAGGAGGCTAATAAATTTGAGCTCAATGAGGGCAACTTGGTGACATTGTGAGGTCCTGAGTCAAAAAAGTTTGGTGATGTAGCTCTCAGTGCATAGGTACTGGGGTTCAGTCTTCCATACTGCACAAGACAAGACGAGATAAGACAAGACAAGACAAAAAACAAATCCACTGTTTTTCTTCCTAGGTTCTCTTTCCTTTTCTTCTAGAATTAAAAATACATATATACACTATTCTGTTTGATATTTACTTAAAGAAGCCATACACTCAGTTATCTTCCAAGTATTTTTGTTTTTGTACTTCAGATTAGATAATTTCTATTCATATTTTTATTTGCCAAATTTCTTCTGCTAAGCCTGGACAATACATTTTCTATTCTAATAATAACATTTTTTCTTTTAAAAAGCAAACATAAAAAAGATAGAAATAATATAGAATTTCAGAAAAAGTAAGAAATCAATACTAGTTAATATATTGCATATTGTTATCTTAGAAGTTATTGTTCAAGTTACAGGATCTAGGCATAAAAATGATCAAACAATCAAACAGTGACAGCACAGACTGTTCTTTTTGATGAACTAACAGAGATTAGTAGTATAGCTATCTACTGTGCACACATATAAATACACATAGTTATATGTGTATACCTATAGACATATAATCTTTTCCTTTCTTCCTTTTCTCCTTTCCCCTATCTCAGTTGTTCTTAACTTGTAATAGCTAAATCTTAGAAACAACTAAAACAACCATCAACTGCAGAATGGATAAAAAGATGTGGTATTTTTATACAACGGTATATTACTCAGCTATAGAAAGGATAATCTTGGGGCCTTTATAGATGAATGGAAGCAACTTGAAACTATACTTACAAGTGAAATAAATCAGACTCACATTTGTAAATATCGTACTGTCTCCCTAGAGTAAAAAAATAATAAAAATAAAAAACTGAAAGTGTAATAAGATCCAAAATGTGCAATAGATATTTTAATAATGAAAGGGAAAGAAAATAATAACACTTTAAAGTTTAGAACTTTCCATTTGGTTTTTTGTTAAAATTTTTTTTTGTACCAGGGATCGAACTCATGACCTCACGCTTGCCAGGCAGGTGCTTATGCCACTGAGCTAAATCCCTGACCCTTCTTTGTTAAATTTGCCTTGGTTGAGATTTCATATCTGCTTATTTGTTAAGATCATATCTTCTTTTAATTATTTGAACATACTTATAATGATTCAATATTTGTGCCAAAATAAGAATGTCTAATAGTTCACTTTTTTCACTGCGGCCCATATTTACTTATTTCTTCATATATCTAAGTTCTTATTGTGTGCTACAAATTGCAGAAGACTCTGTACAGCCTGTGAGTAATGCTTTCTTGCTTTTAGTTACTATTTAATTACCTTGTATTTGTAGCTCTTTGTCATTGCTGATCTGTGCAAAACCCAGTGTGTCTCCCAGTGCCCTCTAAACTGGTCAGGTCATTTTCCAGAGTCCCTTTCCTGTGAAGATTTTATTACAGCTTTTTAAACATTTTTGTTAAGATGGAGCTGGAGTAGGAATAACTAGGGCATGATTTTATGACTAAAGTGATGTGTCAACCTTGGTAATAGGTGGCAAAATCTTTCTGTCTTGTGGCAAGCTGGGTACTCAAAACACTTCAGGAGATCTTTAGGGTCACTGCTTATCCCCTCCATCCCTGCTACACACACTGCAGCATTCACAGTCACAGTAGAAATATATGCAGTCTATTGCATGGGCAGGTAATAAGAGGAGTCACCAAAGGGACTTTGGCAGTGAACCACACCTACCCACTGTTCTGCTACACAAATTTCAGTAAATTTCAACTGCCCTGAACTGTGATCTTGCATTTGCACCTTGTTGGTGTTATGATTTTCTGCTTGGGTGACAATTTGCTGTACTGCTGTTTAGGAAATGAGAACAACCTGTGGAGAACCAGGATGGTCATGGGTGGCCGTGTTCTTGTGCCATGTATTGTCCAATGCCTGGAAATAGGCACTTATATACACTCAGTGTGATTTTGTGTTTGATGGTGATGGTAAATTAGCCAGGGGTGTATTTAAAATTCTGTTACATTAATAATAATTTTCTAGAGCAATATTTCTGCTAAACAGAATATGCTATACATAGTGAGTGTTTTGTATGAATCAGATTGCAGCAAATGATTTATTATAATTATCTTAATCTTTCATTAATCATAGAAATTAAGTCAATTTTATACTATCTCCATTTTAATGATGTTGAAAGAATAAGACATGGGAGAGTAAAGAGCTTACTCAGTGTTACACATTAATAAAGGCAGAAAAGCAATTTAAAGCCAATTTTGAATGATTTCAAAACCCATCATCCTAAGTACATAATATTTATTCCCTCTACCCCAAGTATGCACAAATACATGAGGAAGTAGAACTCAAATGTTGCTAAGACCTTTTTTAGAAATACTCCATAAGAGATACCTATCTCCAAATTTTTGGAAGAAACTTCTACATGGTTTCTTTCACAAATCTACAATTGCTGATTGTTGATTTCCTGGAGGAAGAGAATGAGGAAAAACAAACCATACAGGAAATTTTTAAGAACTGACTGCCGACAACTGTATAATCAAGAAAAAAAGGGGTTCTCAATAGTTTGTGAAAGCTTTTCACAATAATAATATTCCTAAAACTGAAAAAGATATGGCTTGAATATTTTAATCAGCTATTGCTGCAATGCTGCTGTGAAAGACACAATTCTGTAAAGCAAAGGACATACATCCCTTTCTTGTAGAACTACAGGCAGTTGCAACTCAGCTGGCTAAGCTGAGTGCAGAATTTGGACCTTATATACCAGGACACCTGTTGAGTTCCAGGCAGGCCCACAGGCAGCTCCTTCTCTGAAGATCATGGAGACATTGTGGGCTTTTTTAACAGCAGCTTAACAATTTTTGTATATACTTTGTTCCATCTCTAAAGCAATTGACATGGCCAAATCTAACATCACTGAGGAAGGGACATGCACTTACACTGTTCCCTTACTCTGCAAGTACTCAGAGAGGAAGACATGGTAAAATGTCAGGAGAAACAATCACAATGATCCAGTTTACCTAATGGAACTTTCAGTAAGGCAAGATAAAGCAGAATAATCTTGTTCACCCTGGCTGTCTGATCAAACATTTGCACCTGTAAAGAGCAATATCTTGGAAACATACCGAATAAGAGTTTGAGAAATGTCAAGTAATGCCAAGTCATTTAATAATTCAGGGCAATCTGATCCAGTGTGCTAAAGTATGAACATGCATGAACAGATCAATAACATTGTCTTTGTTGTTTTATTTTGTTCAGGACTTAGAATGATTTTCATACAGAGGGATATAATATTTGAAATGTTTAATTTTTTTTAAAAAAGATAGTTGTATATGTAGTACTTGTGATCTTTAGTTTAAAATTAGAATACCGACATGAACCCTGGATATATTTTCATGTAATAAAGTATAGGAAGGAGATTAGTCTGTTTCTTAAGGTTCAAAATTTATATGTTAGCTTCTCAAGTGTTTAGGAAAGTATTATTTCATGTTCTCTTATTTTTTCTATTCTCCATGTGTTAGGAAATTATTGAGTTTTCCAATTTATGGTAAAAATAAAGGTTCTAAATTCATTAATAGATTTTAAAAATAAATGGACTATTTATGATTAAATATTTCTAGCACATTAATACTGATGTTTAAAGGTTTTAATATGCTATAGAATCATACTTAGGTGCTAAAATTATCTTGAGATATGTTTTATTCAGCAGCCTCTCTAATATAAGCTGTCATTTACAAATATGGTTTTATTTAAAATAAGAAACAGTACACATTGAATAACACCTAGTTCAATAAATTAAGTTCTATATTTTGTCTCCTAAGTGTATCTTGCTGTCAGTAAGAGGCAGATTTATGCCAATGCATTTAACTAACAATAGTAAATGTCAGTACCTTTAGCTCATTCTATAAAAAATTCTGTGTAATTCCAGGAAATTAATTTTAATGTAGAATAATTTTTCTTAATAGACATATACTCATTCAAGAATTTATTTCTTATTTTCTAGACTTTTAGCATAAATATCAGGGACACCTGAGTTTTGAAAGTGTTTCATTTTCTCCACATGCTCATGAGGTTTGGCTTAAAGTACATGAGTCTGTTTACTTTTTTGGGAAGAAAGGTGGAAAGAAGAAAAGTTATAAAGAAAATAATAGAGAAGGAAATAATTATTCAATGAGAGACATACAAATGCTTTGTTAGGTAAAATATATGGTCATAACTTGACTCTTAAATTTAAAAAATATTAAATCTTTGTTCTGTGGGAAATATGAAACTTTCCTGACATCTTAACAAATAATACAATCTAGTAAGTGAATTTTCACTTTTTTAAGAGAGTAAAAATAATGTTTAGGCTATTCTAATGCATTAGGGAATAATTTGCTTTCTGTTTTTCCCCTTTTGTGATCAGTATTTAAATTTTGAGACTTTACTGTTACTAGAAATTGCATCTGGTAATTTAATAAAATATTTTATTCTGTCTGGAAATGTAAATAAGTTGTTAACTTGATTTAACTGGTACTGAAACATCACATTTTATTTTCTTTGATTTTTCATGTCCATTACTATCTGTCTTACATAGTTGGGTGCTCCTGTATTTGGTGCATATATATTTATAATTGTTAGTTCTTCCTCTTGAATTTTTCCACTAATGAGTATGTAGTGACCATCTTTATCTCTTTTAATCATTTTAAGTTTGAAGTTCATGTTGTCTGCAATTAGAATAGTTACCCCTGCTTTTTTCTGGGTTCCTGTTTCATGGAATACTGTTTTCTATCCTTTGACTTTTAATCTATGAGTTTCCTTTTTGGTCCGATGTGTTTCTTGTATACAGCATATTGTGGGATCATGTTTCTTGATCCATTCTGTTAGTCTATTTCTTTTTATAGGTGAATTGAGGCCATTTACATTTATGGGTATCACTGATATAGAACATTTAGTCATTCAAAGTACAAGCTGGGTGTGGTGGCTCATGCCTGTCATCCTAGCACTCAGGAGGCTGAGGCACAAGGATGGTTGCAAGTTTGGGCTACAAAGTGAGCTCAAGGCCAGTCTGAACTGCATAGCAAGACCCTGTCTCAAAAAGACAAAAACCAAAAAGTAAAACAAAGTATATAAGCTCATTTATTATTTTAAAATGCACTAATGAATAATGATTTAAATTTTTCTCAATTATAATTTTGAATATATGAAGGAATATAGATGTATTATTATATATTATAAATGTCTTTGTAAGCTTATGTTATGTGGATATAATATTATCAAAAGGCTTCTGGGAATACTTTAATATTCTAAATTATAAATAGTTTCAAAAAGTTTGAAGACCAATCATTAAAGGACATAGACATGAACCAGTGTTATGCATCTCAAGAGTAATTTTTTTTGAAATATAGTTTACTAATCCCAACAGTTTCCATTTTTGATATAAAACATCATGGATCTAGTTTTTTAATCCCAGTGGGTGAATTGTTAAATAATTGTTTGGTAGCCTATTGTTTTTCATAATGATTGTATTAAAAATTTGTTCCAGTCCTTTTCCTATATTATGAGGGAATGTCTTCATTTGAAAAGAAAAGGTCTTTCATATTTAAAACAACATAAAATGTTCACTTACATAATCAATCCACAAAGGTATTTAAATTTCAAGAAATAGAAATAAGTCGACTGGTTCCAAGGGTAACAATCATGTTATAACCATCAATATTTTAGTTGGAATAAAGACAAATTATCAATAATTAAAAATAACAAGGAAAAGTCACTTTTTGAAGGTTCTTCTAAAAAAATGAATAAAGAAAAGAAAGAATTTCTAGTGGATTTAAAATATCTAATACTTTTTTTTCCAATTCTTTCATTATATTTTGTATTTCCTTGGAGGGCATATTATATATTTATAAATGGTTGATTTTCACTTAATTTTATTTCATGTCAATTTTTTCAAATGGCAAAAATGTGTTTGCATGTGAACTTTAAACTTTGGAGAAAGACACTACAATGCTAATTGAGATTTTCCTTGGAATAAATTTCAGGCAAGATTTTAAAAATATTTTTACCTTTTGACCTATACTTTTGAAAGATACTTGCTCTTATTCTTATATGTGTATTACTCAATCTATTAACTATATTCCAAATTTGAAAACTTTATCCATAAATCGGTGTTAAATGTCTTTAGGAGAGAGCTGACCTAGTAGTAATGAGTAATTTATACCTTAATTATTCAACAGAAATGATTTTAATTGTAAAATGTCACTCTAAAGAAGGAAAACAAAACTTTTTTTTCTACTTTCAAACATTTCTGGACACCTTTTATACAATCTTTTATATCTAATGAAGGTGTTGTTATTAAAATGTTGATAAAACAAAGGCATCTTTAAATGGCTATTTTTCATTTGTTTAAGCACATGTTTACTTATTATCACCTTACCTCCAATAACTTTGTAAGCCACTAATGTAGAGTACCAAACAAACAAATGCTTACTTATAAAATATTAGCATTATTGCTTAATGAAAATCTAACCCTGAATGTATCTAGAATCTACCTTTTTTATTTGATCACAAATATTAATAAATGGCATTACAAGGTAGTTTTGAGTTATGTAAAATTTTAATATTGATACATATTAATAAATATGAGAGAGGATTAATTCAAATTTCAGAGTCTACTTCAAAATAAAAAACAAATTTCTGAGCCTAATAATTATGTTGACTTCACTGTAATATTTTAATGAGGACCTCTTAATCATCTCTATATTTAATACTGATACATATGATTGTTCTACAAAGATATTCTCAAGGTCAACATATCTAATTTTATATGTTAGCTCTATGAAGGTGGAAATCATAATACAGTCATTTAAAAAATATGGCTTTGCATAGTTTAAAGACTGAATATGTTCTGAGAAACACATCATTAGAGGATTTTGACATGGTGTGAATATTAGAGCTCAGTCTCACAAGCCTAGAGGTCAGTTACTCCACATGGTCTCCTGATAAAATCTTGTGTCTACAAGATATATGACATTGCTACTAGTGTAACATGGAATATTGCTTAGTGGTAAAACTATAAATAATTTCAAAGGATATACTCTAAAATGATGAAAAGTAGAGCACTACAGATACATAAATCAGTAACAATCATTCGTTATCATTATCAAGTACCATCATTATCAAATACTTGAAGAATTATACATATTATACTTTTGTACAAATGTCAACTCAGACTTTTATACAGTGGCATCATCATAAACCATGAATAATGCATTGCAATATGACCTGAAGGCTAATATGTCACTAGGTGATACAAAGTTTTCAAAACTAGTACCATTTTATGGGACCACTGTCCTACATGAGGCCTCATTAGTGTTATTGTGTGACATGTGCTGTAGGTTAATTATACTTTAAAAAGACTCTATTTCTATATTCTTCACAAAAGCACATGAAATAAAATTTCAAACTAATACTGAAGAAAAATCAGTATAATGTCTCTAAATTACTTATAAGAAGCACATGACTGAGAAACTGCCAATTTGGTATTCCATTAAAAAGAATTTTAATAATCTCTACACTGTAGAAATTTCCTAGCATAATGGATCAGATGAATCAGTTATTCCTTTTCATTCATAAAAGCATATTACATATTTTAGCATTTAAAAGCAATAAGTGAAATATTATAGACTATAGAGAACTAAGTCTATAATGCTTTTAAGAAACAATAATTATAATGAACTTAAAATGAATGAACAAACTTCATGTGATTATAAGCTTTCAACGCATGGATAACACTAAAATATGTTATAAATATAAAACAGATTTCAAAGACAGTGTGTGTAGAATAATGCATTGTGTTTCTTTCATAATTTTTGTACAGAGTGCATATTGAAATGATAATTTTGAGTACATTATTATAGATTGAAATTTGTGGAACTGATGTCATGTTATTTACTAGCTGACTGGTCAGCCTACAGATGCTAATCATAGCCCTTTAGGTCTCTTTCCATGCTGTAATGCAGGAATTACATTACTCATTCTCTATTAGCTTTCCAAACAGAAAAAGAACTGCTTAGAATATATGTGCAATGATTGGATAGCAAGCTATTTACCTAGAGTTAAGGCAATTGAAATGTGGGAGAAATCTACTTAATGATTTTGGTTAATATGGACTGGCTGTGATATAAAAGTGACTTACCTCTTAAAACAGAAAAAGGTAAAGATATCAATTTAGTTAAGTGGTTTAGAGAAAAAGTAAACCTTCTTGACAATTAAAAGTAGTAGTATCTAAATTTCCCTAAGCCCACTATGTTTCAACCAAAAAGTATGCAATTCATAGATAAGCTGAAGTTATTTCAACTGAAAATTACAATTTGCTTTTGGTAAATTAATTATTTAACAAACACATGGAAACCTAATACTATAATACTGATCAACAAAAACACAAATCTAAATGCTGACATATCAAAACAATTACTAAAGACTTTTTAACAGCTACTTTTAAATATAACATAAAACAATCTAATTTATAAAATCTAACTATTCTGTAGACAAAATAATATTATCTTAATAAAAATAAGAACAACCTTAAATTTTCTGCATTTCCAACAATCATTTTAAAATAAGATCTTTGGAAAAAAATCTAAATGTCACAAAAATTAAACACTTTCACTATTGTGAGATAAAGATTAGCTCAAGAAGCATTTACTGAGTGTGCCTTCCACAAGCTAGGCAGTACAACATGAGGTACTAAAAGGTACAAAAAAGAGAGTTTAAGGGAATTTATAAATCAATTGCTTATCATAATTTTATTTTTGACTACTGAATTTTACATAAAGTCTAACAAAACATTTCTTTTTAAAAATGAAATTGCAGTCACTTCTTTGGGCACTATGAGCCTCAACATCAAATTGCAACTCATTTTATTTTACTTCATTAGAGAAATTTTGAAACACATACAAATCATCATGTATCTAAGATCAGTAACTCGGCCTCAAAAGTTAACATCCTACCACTTGCTTATTCTATAATCCTGTCTCTATTGCTCACTCTTATTATTTTTTTTTGGACTAGCTTAATATAAAGTCCAGAGACCTACAATTTCACCTATAAATAATATAACATGCAACCCTAATAGGTTAAGGAATTTTTTTTGTTTTCATCACCACATGCCATTACCAGTACTTATCTAATATTTAGCCTGTGTTCAATGTTTCCCCCTACTATTTCAAATGTGTATTTTTTTCCTTTTAGTTGGTTAGTTCAAGCCCAATACAAAAAAGTCCATGTCTGCCTATCAATTTTAATAACTGTAAAGGCCCTGCTGCTTCTACTGGTCAATTTCTTTTCTCTGATTTCATCCTATTCTATGACTATGTTTATTTCCCATTTGTCCTGATTTCTGATCTATTTATATAGCTAACCTTGACTTATATGTGTTACTTTAAACTACTTAAATCCTCCTTGGAACTAATGAAGAAAGAAAGACAGTATAAATACAGGTGACCAATCCTGATCTGGAAACCTGAATTCTAAAATGCTTTAAAATCTAACTTTTTGATCACTGATGATACTCTGAGAATTTCAGATTTGGAGCTAATTTTGAATTTCCAAATGAGGGATATTCAACTTGCAATGTCTACATACATATTCCAAAATCTGAAAACATCTGAAATCTAAAACACTTCTGGTCCTAAGCATTTCAGATAGGTGCTATTTAACCTGTAATTATTTTAGGTACTTATGAATATCAAGCATCCATGAGAAATGTACACTTAAATTACCTTCATTTATACATGAACTATACTATCTAAATTTACTAATGTCAATTAAATTTATATATGGCTTTTAAACTGTGACAATGCTAGGCATGGTGGCTCACACCTATAATCCCAGCACTCAGGAGGCTGAGGCAGGAGGTCCACTGTGTGTTTGAGACAACCCTAGGCTACAAAATGAGCTCAAGGCCAGTTTGAACTGCACAGTGAGACCTTGTCTCAAACAAGACTAAATAAATAAATAAATAAATAAATTTTGACACTAAAATTGCCTAATCTGGATTGTGACCATATACACTGATAAAATTTTGACAAATTTTGACCAGGTTACATGTTTGTCTTTCTGCAACAGAATGAAGAACAGAAAGGTAGAGTTTTAGATGTAGAAAGAAAAAAAAACCTGTTTAATTTGCATACATTTTTAGGATTGTAAAGGAAAATCTGTATACATATTTGAGATCTTAATATTAAACCAAGTAACCTCTTAAGTACAAAATTGCAAGGTGGAATATGTCTGTGCATGTACGAACATTAATAAGAAAACAGCAGTTTCTTGGTAAACAGTAAATAGGAACTTGAATATTATCATAATGCTTTTGTCCTTAGGTAACAAACACTATGAAAGGATTACATATTTAAATCACATTTACAAAGCAGTTTCCTTTTCTCTCCAGAAATCCTGCATCTCCAACCATTTTTATTATTTAAAAGTTTACATTTAAATAAACATGTACATTTTGTAATGCTCTGTACTAGTTTCATTTTCTGACTACAGTCTTCCTGCCCCTCTCCTTTTCCACTCCTGTCAGGCTATTTAAATATTATAAGCTAGTTTAAACAATGGCCTTTGCTTATCAAGAACACTAATCTCTGTTCTCTATCCCTCACATCTGTACACCACTTAACATTGCTGCCCATTCCCTTTCTTGTACAATCTCTTCTTTGGCTTGGATCACCAAAGAGTTCCAAGTGTTTCTGAAGCTTCATGATTGTTCTGTTTAATTCTGTTGTTTCATATCATTACTTTGGAATACTGTTTAGATTTATCATTTTGTTCTTCACATTTCTGGTTAGATAATCTAAATATAGTTTTTCTTCCCATTTCTACAAATATGACTATGTCTGTAGTTCTCATAACTTCCAAACTTTGGTTCCCTATCTTTAACTCCTGGCTACTTTTATTTGGCTGTTCCATTATGTCACACTTTATATAAATTCTCATTAAGAGCCACTCCATGTCTGTCTTAGTGAGAACAGTAACAAAAACAAGACAGCTAGAAAGAACTATTTGTTAAAATGAAATAAACTCTTCATGTATAATATGTATTGTAATGATTTTTAACCAAATTAGTCTTTGCACCATTTCTGAGCCTATTTATATTTGTAGTTCAATATGCAAAGTGCATTTAATTATGCTTTGAAAAATTCTAGAGAAATGTTTGATACAGATGATATACAGAGAAGCAGAATATTGGAGAGGCTTATATGTCTCAACCAAAAAAGTAGTATGCAGTAGTTTTATTTACAAAGTGCTGCCTCTCTTTAAGCAGAGAATTCAGGGACAGAATACTGTAAAAATATTATCATGCTTAAGTGTATACCTAGATATTCAGTCATCAATTTGAAATTTTGTTAGAACATCACAAACAACAAAGGAATAATGTATGAGTAAGAATTATTGGTATGGTTTTCCATCTGATTTTTTTCAGCCACTTATTTATCTGGCTGATAGTAAATTCTTCCCTCGATGTTTTCTAGTCTGTGAGAACAGCCTTTTCAGAAGTACTGGTGAAGTTCTTTTCATCAAATACCTTAACACATCTTTTGTTAATAGTGTTTGGGGAATAAATGAAAATGAATGAATTAAATTAAATTGTAATACAACCCTAACAAGACATAATTCTCACTTATTTCAGAAAAACAAAAATTTATCTATTTTCTTTGCATAATTTTAACTTCAAAAGCATCCTTTGAAACAATTATACTTGGGCCAGGGCATAAGCTCCTGCCTGGCAAGTGCATGGTCCTGAGTTTGATTCCTAGTAATTACCCTTCAAAGTAATAATAACTATACTTAAATGAAACAATATAGAAAAGTTTTAGTGAGTCAAAATTCAATGAAGTTATGGCTAAGGAAGAAGGTAGAAACTTTAAATTTCCTGGTAAGGTAAAAGTTAATCTATTGATACAGGTTTATTGTCAGGAACCTCACTAGGCTTCTACAATTTTTTCACTTTAAAACCATTGTTTAGAAATATAAAATTTAGTCACATATTGCCAACAAAAATTTAAGATTATTTTCTTAATGATAACACCCCTGGAAAATAAAGTCAAACTTAAAACAATAAAAAGTAAAACTTTGAGAAAAACTTTTTCTAAGTATCATTAGTAAAGACCACATTTTTGAGAAGTTTTAAGAAATAAACTTTAAAAACTAGATTAGAAACACAAGTTCCTTCGGGTGTGAGATGAAATCTCAGAATTGTTTTAATCTGCATCTCTCGAAAAATCAATGGTGTTAAGTATTTTTTCTTTTATTTCATTATTTGCTGTAGTTATTATCAAGATATCAAGCAATAACAAATGTTGGTGGGGCTGCAGGGAAAAAGGAACCCTCCCCCACTGTTGGTGGGAGTATACACTGGTGCAACCAGTGTCGAAATCAGTGTTGAGGTTCCTCAAAAAACTAGGACTAGAAGTATTACTTGACCCAGTTATTCCCTCCTTCTTGGTATCTTCCCAAAAGAATTAGAAGTATCATACCACAGCAATAAATGTGCCCCCCATTTATAGCAAAACAGTTTTTAATAGCTAAATCTTGGAAACAAGCCAAATGGCATCAAGCAAGGAATGGATTTTTAAAAAATGTGGGATTTTTTTTGTACAATGGGGTACTACTCAGCCATAAAGGATAAACTTGAGACATCTATAGCTAAATGGATAGGATTTGAGTTTTTGTTATAATAAAGATTTGGGCACATTATCCTTCTTCCAAAGCACAGTATATTCTCTTTATGTTACATATTTTAAATTATTCTGGATGTCACTTGCTATGGCTGATAAGTATTCAAATATCCTCATAATTCTTTCAGTATTTTAAAGTGTAGTATAGTCTTCAGTATTTTACGAGTTTGAATAGCAGCAAATACTTAAGCCTCAAGTAGACTTATCTACTTTCTGCAGGCCTACTTTATCCTTCAAACAGGAGGGAAGGGCTGCAATTCTAACAGAAATGCTGCCGGCTTCTATCAAATCTCCACTGAAGCACCAGACCACGTGGTATCTCTCAGACGCCTAAGGCTCCTTACTCCTCTCCCTCCTTTTGACAAGGAGCTAAAAAATTAGTGTTTCTTTAAGTGGAGCCCTAACGCACACCACCTGTGTAGTACAGACCGCAAACATCCTGCAGCCCGAGTCCCGGAAGACTACAAGAATCAGAACAGGGAACTTAGGTGTCGACAATGCCGGGAAAGGAAATGACTGGAGTAAAGCATGGGAGATCTTAAGAAGCCGCGGGTTCAGGATCTGTCAAAACAGTGTAGATCCGAGCCGAACCACTGCAGTTTAACCATTCGGGAAGGCCAGAGGTGGGAGCGGCAGTAGCAGAGGAAAAAGGCACCAGTCACGGCTGCCCCTCCTTGCATACCTCTCACATGCACCCACAAACCACGAGCCCTGGCTCTAGTCTTGGGTCCAACCTTTGCCCCAAATCGTGCTGCACAACATGGCCACCACCGGACCTGCCCTCACCTGTCACTAGCGAAAGACACCAGCCCGCAGTACCCGCCCAGGTCTTCACCATTCTCGCGCAACCGCGACCACCTCAACCCCTTTCACTTACCAGGTGTCCCCTTTGCGAAGCGAGGTTTTGAGCAGCGTCGCGATGTTTGAACGCTGGGTTTCCAGATCTGCTGCTCCGCCTTCCGCCATCTTCTTCCACTAGCGGTAGCGAAGGCGGCAGCGACGGCGGTGGCACGCCCCAGAGCATTGTGGGAATGGCGTCCCATGGCCCCGCCCAGTCGTCAGGTCGAAACCAAAAGAGATGCACGGAAGGGGGGAAGCGGGCGCCTCGGGACAAGAGGAGGTCCCAGGGTCAGACTAGATGCGCGGCTATGGTCTACTGCCCCCCATCGGTCCCCGCCCGTCCAGCATCTTGCCTAGGCTTCCTCCGGCCAGGGACCACCAGGTTTTAACTCTTCACGGAGGGCTTGCACTGTGGCGTGAGCGATGCTGCCGCCCGTCCATCCTCCACTTGGCCTACCCCTCCCTTCGTCCCACAGGCGCCTAAAGTCTTACTTGCACATTCACTCGGGTTTGAGGGTGGGGTGGGGTGGGGTGGGGCGGCAGTGTGGGGACAGCTAGAGATGGCAGAAAATTTACCGCTCCTTGACTTTGGGCTTTTCACTGAGAGTGGCAGAACCCAAGTTCAGCGCATATGGGCGCAAAGGACGATCCGAAACCGAACGTTTGGCCGCAAAGCGCGCCCTAGGTTCCTTCCAGCACTCTTGCTGTAGGTAGGGACTTCTCACAGGTTCTTTGTGACTCCTCCCCGGGCACACCCAGATTACTAAACTGCAGTGAAAAACAAGTCCCAATTTCTTGGTGACTAGGGAGTGAACTATGTATTGAATGATGCCAGGTAATAAAGAGAAAGAATACGTGAGAGAAACCTCTTCTGGTTCAGAGTAATATTTCCTCAGTTTTATCTTCCTATGGCTCCTAGACCTGAAGTGAAACTAGACAATACCACCTTTATTTGAAGCCAGCAATAAATGTTACAAGTGGGGAAACCAAAACTCAAAAACCAAATGCCAAGGTCACAGCAAGTGGAAAAGCATTGTTATAACCCCAAAAGTCCACGTACTATGTACTGTAGCATCCTCACTACCTGTTCTTATGAAAGTGTGAACTAAAATGTAGACTCCACAAAAATTGAAACTGGGTGCATTCTTTATTTTTAAATATTTTAAATTTTCTGTACATTTATTTGGTGACTAACACAGAGCTGCATAATATGTAAAAACCCCTAAGTATTTAATAAATTAATTGTAGCAAAACTGCTTGAGTATTTCCAAGCATAAAGATATGGGGATACTTGACTTTAAGATGCAATGGTTATGTGACAAAATGGCAGGCAAGAATCCCTATGTGCTCAATGCTTATCTTAATTTATTTGGATGGAAAGTAAAAGAGATGCTTGTGTGTGCTAGTGAGAAGAGCTGAACCGTTCCAAGTAAAAGTGCATATTGGCATTATAATTTGGGTGTATCTGTTTTGGGGTAGCTTGTTTCCACAAAATCTACTTTCTATTATCATGTAAACTTTGATTTGTGATTCTAAAAACAACTTTCCATTGTTGCTATTTGTTATATTATTTGACTTTTCTCCTGACAAAACTAAGTTTCTCTAACCATGGGTATCTTCAAAGGGTTACATTTCCCCCATTTTCCATCACTCTGAAAGAGAACTAAGTGATTTTCCTAAGAGAAGCAGCATTATATGGAAAGAATATGTTGTACCACACAGAAATGAGTTTAAACCTCATTCAGCTGCTACCTGTAAGGTACTTACTTACATTTTAATTATAAAAACCTACCTTAAATAATTTTTACGAAGATTAAATGAAACAGTACACCTTTAAAGCCTGGCACATGCCCACCATTCAATGAACAGCACAAGGAACTAGACTGGTGACAGGATGAATTGCATACTGTGTATGAATTATATCTCAATAAAGTTTTTTTATTAAAAAAAGTGGTAGGGTAGAACTAATTCGTTGCCATCAGAATGAGTATAAGACCCTAAACAACCTAGGAATTTGAGTAGGGAAAAGAAGTTCAGAATGTTCACATCTTTAGAAATAAGTCTTGATATGAGTAAAGTGAACTGTCATAAAGTGATAGTTGGTTTTCAAATTAGAAATACTCTAGAAAAGATTATTTGACCTTGAAATAATTCTCTTCTCTGCTCACTGATGTTTGAACAATCCTTTGTTCAACCTTGAGAGTTTCTTGTATTCAATGATTAAGAGTTAAGACTTCAAATGTAAATATTATGGGAAAGAGTAAGGCTTGAAACTAAAGCATTAAATGAGAGTCAATTTGTACCCTGGGGTGAATGAAAGAAAGAAGAAAAATCACTGTGTTTAATAATAGAGTTGAATGGATGAATGTACAAAGAATTCCAAGATAAGCTTGCAGCATTCACAATTTTATATAGTACTGGATATATGAGCCCAAGAGAAAATCTGCCTAAAGCTGGAGTGGATTTAGCAAATCACTTACATAAGCAATAAGCACAGGCCCTAAAAGAATAAGCATATACCAGCCAGGCATGGTAGCTCATGCCTGTAATCCCAGCACTCTGAAAATCTGAGGCACAAGTATCATAAATTTGAGCCCAGCTTGGGCAATTCAGAGATAGCAAAAACCTTATTTTGAATAATAATAGTCATTATTATTAGTAAGCATATGCCCTAGAAGAAAAATAGTTGATGACATTGCTGTTTTTATTTCTCAACTCTTTTATAATTGATCTTCAAGAAGCACTGTCATACTTTCTACTTCTCTGTCTTTGACTACAGTATTCCCTCTGTTAATTCAACATTCCCTCTTTTTTATTCACCTCTCAAAACCCTTCATTATTTTCTCTTATGTAATTTTATCATTGCCATCTTGCTTCACCACCTCTCTGAACAGCTGGAAGGCAGTGGAAAGACAGACAAGCAGTACAAACATGAAAATAGCATGTAGTAAAATTCTTAATCTGTTAATAATATTTTGAAACTTGGGGTGTGAATAAAAATGGCAAGTGCCAAGATGCAGTTTTTTAAAGCTTAGGAATACAGAAGCTTCTTATTTCAAACAAATGTTAGGTTCAGATTAGAAGAATGAAAAAGTAGTGAAATGAATATTTTACAACAAGCCAGTATACTTGGATCTTGACTGGCTCAGTGCCACTAACTAGTTGATAACCTTGGCCAAGTTATTTAATCTCTGTGAGCATTCATTTTCTCATTATAAAGTAGGGTGATTAAACTTCACAGGCTGAAATTCAAATGCTTGCAGGTCTTAGATATAGCTAATGTAAATGGGTGAAACAAATCTTCAAGATAATAAGGAGTTTTGGGAACTCGAACTCCCTTGAACTGTCTGCCTCACTAAGAAGTACTTTAAGGAGTTAGAATAAACAAAATTATTTCTCCTGCTCCATAGAATCTGGAAAGTTTAATTTTGGCATGGATGTGAAATCTACAAACTGAATAATCTCACTTGCTATTTAGATCATCTTTTTTAGAAGCACATATACAATGCTATGAAAACTGATACTATCTTAAATGTTGGTAAAAGTCTGCAAAGTATACTGACTACTTAAAGTGGGTAATGGAAGATAGAAGTAGATCAAGGTGCAGAGAAAACAAAACAACCTTCCATTTTTTAGAGCAAAAACTGAATATTTTCACATGGCACCCAGTAGACTCTGTAATGTTCTTTTTTAAAAGGACCTATTGAAATGGTGCTGTACAGCAAATTTCTTTTAGCCTTTTCAGAGAAAAATGAATCTGAAACATTTTTCTTGAGAACAAAATAAACTATAAAATCAATATAGTTCAAAACTGTTAGACTTTCAAAATAAATAAAGGGATTTTTCCCAAATTAGTCCATTGTTAACCAAGTTTTCATTTGCAAATTTTATATTTTCTTATTACATAAGTTAATTCAGAAAAGAAACTACACAATCTTATAGACATGGATACTTTTTCAAATCTGAAAAATGTTTAAACTCTGTTGAAAGAGTAAATAAACTTCTAAATAAAGAATAATTCATCTAAGGGAAATGATAATTTGTCAGGAAGGAAATCTATACCAACATGATTTTATTGTATATTTGTATGCATGGCATGGGAGAATTTATACAGAAATAAACAGAATTGTTTTTGAAGTCCTTCTTTTAAAAAGTAGAAATTTCTAAGATTTTTAAACTATTTTTATTAGTATTAATTCTAGGGAATTTGTACTTGTACATAATGTATCCTAATTCTTTTTGCCCAATTCCTCTCCCCACCTTTTACCCTCTCCTCCCTTCCCCATTTACAAAAGCTTTGTTTTCATTTTTTTCCCCATTCTCCTTTTTTACTTTTCACTCCCTTTCCCTCACCCCCTCCCTTGTTACCCTTCCCATTTGAACATTTTCTTCCTACTTCCCAACATAAAAGATATAGGAAGTTTTATCTAAATAAACTGGGACATGCCAAACTAAATTTGGGAGCTCTTCTATCAAAAAAGAGCTCTGAAATCAGGGAGCTACACACCCAAGAGGAGAATTTGATTCTTCACACAAACTTCATAAAGATACTGGAACTTATTTGGGAAACTCATTTGCAATTTGTTCTTCCTTTTAACCACTTTGAGGTATTATCCAAAAGACTTTTAATGGAAGGTTTAAAAAAATCATCTCAGCCTAAACCAAGGCTTCTAAAAGTGCAGTACGAAGATTAGCTGTATCATATACTGTTGTGTATTTTAAAGTGTGAATTATTAGGCTTAATTCCAGATATACTACATCAGAATTTCTTTTTTTTTAAATTTTATTTAAAGAGAGGGAAAAAATAAAGCAAAACAGAAAAAAAGGGTAGAAACAATACAGAATTTCAAAAAAAAATGAAATCACTAGTTGATACATTACATACTGCATCATTCCTGGATGTAGTTGTTTAAGTTACAAAATCAAAGCATACAAAGTGGACACTCAAACAGTGAGGCTGCAAACAGCTCCGTTCTCTGATCCAACAAAAACTTAGCAACATAATTATCATTCCTACACTCTTAAATATACATGCAGTTATATCCTTTAGAGCACCTGCTTTTCCTCCTTTTGCTTTTTAAGTCCATTATCTGTTTAGTTATATCATGTTTCAGATTGCTCAGTAACTTGCTGATCTGTTTTGCTATTGTTACTTACTTTTTAAAAATTTTTTAATTTATTATTATTTTTATTTATTTATTTATTTTGAAGGTAGTAAAATACAGCAGAACAAGACAGGACATAGCCAACTATGAGGCAGTGCAGTGAAATTAGCACAGAACTTCACAGCAGGCCAATGGGACAACAGCAATAGGCACAATAGTACATCTGGTTTTCTTCACAATAGTTGTTCCTTCAATCAGGCAGAGCAATATTGAAGGAAATACCAAAATTACAGGAACAGAATATTGAATAGAGCAATACCATTGATCAAAACAGAACAAAACAGAGATAAAAATATTTGCCCTCAAAGAGATGGCAGAAGAAAATCCCCCTTATTTGCTATATCGCATACAGTCAAACTCCCAAGACATGCTCAAATCTCCAGCTCTTACTTGCTGGGGGAGTTGTTTGATTCTTAGCCCGTGCCCATAAATCAGAATTTCTAAGAGATGAGGCTTAGGAAATATTTTGACAAGCTCATAGTCATTCTTGTTCTCTCTAAATTTGAAAAATACTAGTCTGGGGAGACCATTTGACTTCTTCAATTATTTCCCATATTCAAGCAATGATTCTTGACCGAGTGATAAAGGTTGAGTATTCTGGGGGCTTCAAGCACAAAATACATTAGGTAGATTAATTTACTGCTCATAATTCTTGGAGGTTGGGCAACCTAACACTACAGTGCAGAAGATGTGCCTGGTTAGGACCATTCTTTGCTTCAAAGGTAGCAGCTTCTTGCTAGAATAGGCAAGGGAATTCCTTGGAGCTTCTTTTTTAAGAAACCTAATGTGATATAAGAGGGTGGAACTCTTACAATTTCTTTCTTTTTTTGTTTTTGTTTTTATTTTTTTCTTTTTTCTTTTTCTTTTTCTTTTTTTTTTTGTACCGGGGATCAAACTCAAGACCTTGCACTTACTAGGCAGGTGCTGTGCCACTGAGCTATATCCCCACTCAACAATTTCATCATGTCTCAATGAATACATAAAAACTAGTAAATATGAAAATGTAAAATAAAAATACAATGAAATACCAGCTTACATTCCATTAGTTTGAATTTTTTTTTAAAGTTTACCATTATCAAATGTTAGTAACAATGTGAACTGATGAGAATTTTAATATTCTGTTAATAGGGGTATATAGGAAAAAAACACTTTGGAGGACAATATGGTATTTAATGAAGTTGTAGATATTTATTCCTAATGCCTCAGCAATTTTAAATCTTGGTACCATAGTGGAACTTCTTTAAGTACACACAAAGAGACATATCCAAGTATATTTTTTCCAGCATTATTTATTCCAACAAAATAGGAGTGAATCAAATGATAAAAAACATAGTGTGCAGTTTATTTGTTTTGCTTTTTTTTCAGTACTGGAGATCAGCATGTAGTTTAATAAAATGTTAAATGTACAGTCAATAAACTCTCACACTTTAAAAGTTATTTCATGAGAGATTATCATTGGAAAGCTTTAATGTACTGTTATTTGAGTAGAATTGACTGAAAATGTGTATGTACCTATACAGCATGATTATGTATCTATTTGTATATTTATATATCTCACTCCTCATATATAGCCTTATCTGTAGAGGTAAAAAAGACATCCCAAAATAGGAGTGATTTAGTTCAAGTGATATACTATGCTGTTTTTAATTTTTTTAAATTGTCTTTGTTTTTTTCTTAATTTTTGTAATCAGCATGTAAACATTCCTTGGAAAAATAAAGGAGGAAGAGAAAGAAGAGGAAGAGGAGGAGGAGTTTGAGCAACTTGGGAGGGAAATAAAAATATTATAATGGTTCAACAATATGTTAATATCTTTCTTTTGACACTAACTAGTTAAATTCAGTGGGCAAGGACATGGTACAAAATGAGTAGAATGCTGAAGTGTGTAATGGATGTTAACAGCTGTAATCAAAACTTTTTATTTTTATTTTTTGTGGAACCAGGGATCAAACTCACAACCTTGTGCTTGGAAACCAGGCACTTATGCTGCTGAACTAAATTCCCAGTCCCAACATCTGTAATCATTAGGGAAGATTTCTACTGAGCCATGATGTCAACTTTCTGGATTTACAAAGTTTAATTAGTTTTTGCTGGGGCTGAGGATTTAGCTCAGTGGCGTAAGCACCTGCCTGGCAAGCGCAAGGTTGTAGTTAGTTTTTGCTGGTACAAACCTCTGGCATTGCCAGGGATGTAGCTCAGTGGCACAAATGACTGCTTGGCAAGTGTGAGGTCCTAAGTTCAATCCCCAGTACAAAACAACAACAACAACAACAAATGACTCTGGCATTTAAGCATACAATAAAATAGAAAATCAGTAAATAAATGGTAGCCTTTACAAATAATCATGAGTATATATTGTTGCTTGGATTAATTGGCTCATAATGTTTTTTAAAAATTATTTTCTTTACTTGATAAACTGAAATAGCTAAAGGGATTCATTCCAGTCTACAAAACACATGATATGCATTTATAAATATATAATTAGGGAGCTCCAAAAGTCAAACTGGCTGAGCTACATTGCAAGTCCAGCATCATAAATTCTAAAGCATTTTTCAACTCTGTCTCCTTTATCAATGGGGTCACTTTGTGGAGCAGCTTGACATTCAAACATGATCTCTTTATCAAAATATAGAATGGAAAGCTGACTTCCAGATGGTCTTTATTATTATGAAAATCCTCCAGAACTAAATAAATTTTCATTTTCTTAACATCTTAAACATGTTAATGTTTAAAAATTATAACTAACATAAAATATTAATAAGCCTATAGTTTTCAATATAAGTATGTAAAATATTTTAATACTTCTTAGATCAATGGCTCATTTAAAAGGAATTTCAAGTGAATCTGGCATTTGAGAAGGAGGTTTTTAGGGCCTGGGATATAGGTCAATGGCACAGGGCCTGCCTGGCAAGCACAATGAGTTTGATCCCTGATACAAAAAAAGGAAGGTATTTTAAAAGGTTTTTAGGTAGGTTAGTTCCTATTATTTATCAATTATGTTCACAAATTATGTATATTCCAATCTATGTTAAGTTTACTCCAAAGTACTATATTTTTTGGACTAAAAAATTTGCTTTGTAAACTAATACATGCAGATATAATCAGACTAGATATACAAAATTGTGTGCAATTAAATTTGAAAATTTGGGAAAACCATAAAATCTGAAAAAATATATTTTAAAAATGAGGATTTATGTGACATAACACATCTGTAAATAATCACAAAGAAACCTCAACAATTTTTTATCATATTTATATTTTCATAATGTAATGAATAAAATATTAAAGGTAAATAGGAATCTTTGTGTCTTATCCCTCCCCTTTTTCCAATAAATTTAGTGTATGCCCTTTCATTTTCCACTCAAATTTTATCCTTTTACAAACATATACTATAACCAAAGTACATAGTATTGGTCTTTGTTTTAAAATTATGAGTTTGAAATGAATTATCCTATGCAATCATTCTGCATGTTTTGTTTTCACTAGCATTGTTTTTGTAATATTTCCTTGTAACATCTGTGTGTGTGTGTGTGTGTGTGTGTCACAACTTTCTTAGTTTTAGGGTTGGTGGAGGCTAGAGATCCACAAAGCTTATCGATCTATTCCCAAAGGATTACCTAACAATTGTAAGAATGTCAAGTAAATGGCTACTAAAAACCCTAAAATAGTGCAAGGTAAGTTTGGCTCTTGACCTACAATGTTCCATATCTCCACAGTTATAATATTCTAGCCAGCCAAAAGTAACAATCTGTAGTATCCCTAAAGTTGAAGTAGATGCATGCATATATATATATATATATATATATATATATATATATTTAAATAGTGGATATCCTTTGCCTGCTGTATGATTTTATACCACTTAAAGATACCAAAATACATATACTTATTCATTTTACTTTTGATGAGTGCTTCTGTTTTGGCTAACAGTTTGCTTTTACAAGCCACATTGAAATGAATATCCTAATATCTAGCTCCATGCAAATATGCGTGGGTTTCTTTTTGGTATATATTGTGAACTAAGCTTTTCTAAAGAAGATGCATCAATTTTTATGTCTCTCAAAGCATCTATCACAGGGACTTTAAGAAACGGGTTTTCCATGTACATTTGTAGCATCAAGTCTCTTTGATAAAGTTTTGTATTTAACAGAAAACAGATTGGAAATCTCTAGTGTTAAGATAAATTCAGTGTCAAGTTAGGATTAATGATTCTTTCCATATTTGAGTACATGATTTAAAATATTAAATTGCATAACTGTAATGCTCTCAAAGATATGAAACATGCATATTTTGAAAGGTTTACCCAAGCCTATGATCTGTGATTTCATGTCAGAAAGCAACTCAAAATGAGAACTATCTTTAATTATTATAGATTCCTATGCCTTGTAATTAGGAAGTCTATTTGCTGACTAAAAAACTGTACAACAAAGGAAATAGGAAATTATAGGGTAATGAATAAAAGCATTAGTACTTATAAATCCAAACGTAATAATTCCATCAGCCTTTGTCTAGTGAATATACTCAGGTTGAGGTCAAGCTAAAAGCTTCCTGAATCTGAGAATTATGTTTGGCCTTCACTAGAGAAATGTTTGGCTGCTATATAGCCATGCTTTCCTTTGACTAACAGCCAAAAAAAATCAGTTTCATGGTCCAAAAAAATTAGGGACATCACAGTGCACATAACAATTTCCAGTAGTCTCCCTTACTGCTTGTTAACAGTTCTGGGTTCCCTTTTCTCCAACATCGTCATATGCTAGAGTGCCTGAGCCCAGAAATAAATTAAATCCATTTTACTTTGCTGGTACTGGAAAAGACCAAAACCAAAATTAGACATCCTTTTTTTTAAGGAGTTTATATAACAAGTTGCATAGGCAGAAGTAACAAACCTTTAAAAGACACAGTCTGTTATGGATGCTGCTTTTGCGATTCAACAGTCTAGATGTCAAAACTTAAGTGAAATAAATGCGATCTATACAATTCTCTTATCTATTTATTAAGATTCTTAAGGGCTATATTTTGTCTCAGGATGAATAATATTGATAAAAATAATACCAGTAATAATTCATTATAATAATTTAAAAGTTTATGTGAGCCTTAGTATTATAAAGTGCATTCAGTTAACTATACAATAAATATATTATTGATTTTATTTTTATTAATAAGTATATATGATATTTATATAATCTATTGTAGACTATGTAAAATATATTTATATTTTACATTTATCAAATAAATATTACTGGAAAATTTTATGATTCTTCTTTTTTTTCTATGCAGAGTAGATCTTTAGTGCTTTTGAGAGAAGCATTGGATAACCGTTCCACTTATCTTTTCTGTGTAATAACCCACTGCAAATTTAGTGGCTTAAAACAATAAAATTCATTTCACTCATGAATCTGTAGTTTGGGCAGTGAAGACAGCTCATTTCTTATTCACCTAGTATCATCTGAGATGGCCTGGTACTTCAATGGCAAAGAACTGGCATAACTAGAAAACATACTCATTTCCAGATCTGAAAGTTAATACTGGATACTCCATTAGACCTCCACTGAGGTCTTGGTCAAAAGGTTTACATACATGTGACTCTCCATGGCACTGTTTGGCTCTCATACAGCATGCTGGCTGGGTTCAAAGAGAGAGCAAACCAAGAGAGCACAGTGGAAGTGTGTGTGTGTGATTTTTGGTCATCATACTCTATTGATTTATGCAGTTACAACTATCCATCTGGATTAAAGAGAAAGACTATTGCTTAATGAGATGAGTGTCAGTGTTATTCCCAACAAAATTTTAATGGTAAGGATTTGTTTAAAAGTCTGCAGATGAGGATCAGTATTGAAGACTTGGGGGCCATTAGTTAATTTAGAGTAATTGAAGCCCAGATAAAAGATGAGATTGCTTCAGAAGAGCATATCAAGGAAAAGATATGGACCAAGAATGAAACTCTAAAACACAGCAACACTTAGGAGGTAGGCTTGTGGAATGGGGTATATTTTCCTTTGGAAAATACAACTTGCTACAGTGAAGATGTAAATTGAATAGATCGTAAAAAGTAAACTGTTATTTGCTGTAGATGAATAGTCAGGGAGAAAACTCTAGAGGTAGAGATAACTGAAATTGATCCAGAGGGAGAAAAGAGAGAGAATGAGGGAGTTGCTGTGAAAGCAAAATTCAGAGAAAAGATTTAAGGTCTGCAAGGGGAATTAGATATTTTGCTCTTCTGTTTCATAAATAGCTACATATTTATCAACACCAGTATAGTTTGATTTTTTAATTATAAAGATATATTCTGCTTTTTTAAAAAAGAAACAGCTGGGCTAGAGAAAGTGATCTAGGGTTACCCAGTCACATTCAGGGTATATATAAGTATACCAAAAATATTCCTACATATCAAGTACTATAGTTCTGCCAATAACTTCCAAATCCAATTCAGTGTAGAGCAAGTTCAGTTCAACAAACATTTAATAGGTACTTGGAATGTTTTAGGAAATGCTAGTTGTTAAGGATATAAAGATAAATAAAACCCAGTTTCTACTCTAAATCTCATGGAATGGTCAGATTTATAAATTGGAAGTTTCAGTTAAAATCCTTAAAGATTAAGAGTTTGGATTGTGGAGTCAAACTGCCTAATTGCAAGTAACTTATTTGTCTCTTTAAGCCTCAACTCCCTCCATACAAGGAACAAGTAGTAATTTATAACTTAGAGAGCTGTTGGGAAGATTAAATGGATTGAAAATGTATGCAAAAATACTTAACACAGTGCCTGGCACAAGGAAAGTGCTCACAATGAGTAGTTGTTATACAATGTAGTAAAATGACAAACCTTAAGGTATCAATACTTTATAGGATCTGTTGAGAATATTGGGGGTGGGACAGTAAAGTGCTTAATTAGTCCATACTTAGGAGCAAAGCAAGGTGAAAGGTTGGCCCTTATCTTGGTTACTTTTCTCTCATTGCTGGGATAAAACACCCAATTCTCAAAATGAAAGAAGGAAAGAAAGTTTTATTTAGTTTACAGTTTTTAGAGGTTTCAGTCCTTGGCTCCAACACAGGGTGGCATGGCACTGGGGCAACACTTCAAGGCAGTAGCGAGACCAAAAGCAAGAGAGAAAGCAAGCCTCTTTTCCTCCCTTACACTGTATAAAGGTCACCTCCCCTTCCCTACCCCTACCTCAGGCCAGGTGTAACACTCACAAAATCTTGCCCTCCTTTGCACAGGATGAGGATTTTACAAAGTAAGAACCCTGGCTCCCTGCTGAGTCTCTCAGTTAAATTTCTAAACTGCTCAAGTTGACACAATGTCTCAACTGTAATAGCACTTTGGTTAAAAAATTATTATGAATTTCAGGCAGCAATATCTCAGCATTATACCAAAGCCCAAAGCCTTCTAAGCTTGTGATTACCTGGACTACATAAGTACCATGCCTGTGAAGTTATTACTCCCCCCATGACACTTTTGCAGAAATTAGAAAAAGGCACCCTTTCTTCCAGGTAGTTTGTTTCCCTGACTTGTTCCATCAGCCAGTGCATAAATTACACAGCCATAGGTAGTAGTAATTATTCAAACCATGCACATCTAAGTTCATCCTATTATGTACCTCCCAAATACATCCTTTCTTTCCTATTTCCAAAATCAATTAATGACTCCATTATTCACCATGTTAGAAATATGAGAGCCATTTATACTGATTCTTCTTCATTTTCACTGAGAATCAATCATCAAGTACTGTGAGTTTTGGCTCCTAAAGTTATGCATAACTATACACTATAAGAATAGATACATGTCAACTCAAGAGTTTTAGAGAAGGCTTCATAGCGGATTTTACAACTGACTTCTGCCTTGAAAAATGAGTGAGTCTTATCTAAAAAAGAAGAAAGATAAAGAAGATAAATACAGAGGATTCAGGCAAGAAATAATGTGACATGAGGGAGAAACTACCAGAAACTTCACAATATAAGGTCACAAAGTACAAGGAATAAAATGAGAAGTGAGGTGAGGGTAAGGAAATGGTTGTGGATTATAAAGGCTTCATGTCAAGCCAAACAGCAGGCTTTAGGCTCACAGCAGTAACGATCCACTGATAGATTTTAAACAGGGACTTGGTATGATCAGATCTGGCTTTCATAACAAAATCCTTGATGACCTTAATGAGGACAAGGCTTCACACAAAAAGTGGAGTTATTTAACTGTTCCAATATGAAAGGATAAAAAAAGGCCTGAACTAAAGCAACAGGAGTAGAAAAATATCAAAGATTAGGTGGTAAACTGGCACCACTTGATTCCTTGTGAGTGAAAAGTGAAATCATTATAGATAGCCCTCATATTTTTGCTTGGGTGACTCAGTGAATAGCAGAGTTATTAATTTATAGAGTTACTAATATTATAGAAAAAAGAGAGGAAGGATGTGTTTGAAATGCATAATGGAATGAATTTAGATATTCAGAGTTTGAAAAACTTAAGCAACACATAAGTAAACTCTGAAGAGAGACACCAAAACCCCTGTGGAGGGTTCAGATCTCCCACCTGGCAATATGGCACATGGATACAAAATAAAGACAAAAAGAAAAAGTTCTGGAGTTGAGGAGCTCTGGGCTGACCAATGTTCTTTTGTAACAAAAGGCCAGGAGGCCTAAAGTTCATAGCTTTTATTGGTATCAATCAGGGAGGTGGGCAAGGGTCACAGTAGAATGCTAGGAAAAAGAAACTTTGTAGAAATTGGCTGTAAGAAGAAACAGAGCAATTTTGTACCAAGCTAAAGGGCTGTCCAATTAGCAATGTAATGGATAGTTTGATGTATGCAACTCTGGTACCTTTACTGCTAGGAAGGTATAATTCTTATTTGAGTCTCATGGCCTCAGTTGAGATACTATCTCATATTTTAGTCCTGGAATCTCACAGGCTTCTGTTCAAGCCCCCATTCCAGCAGAGGGGGAAATTCTCACCCATGTGCTATAATGAGGCAAGTTGGGGTCTTGGCCAGACTTGATCATATTCTTTTAGCCAATTAAGGGAACATCTGGTTCTATATAGCCAACTCTACATATCTCAGTGAATAGATTTGAAAGAGAGGTCAGGGAAAGATGGAGGCAAGGGATTTCGTTTCTCAGAATACAGCATGGTGGTCTCCCACAGAGGGATCAATATTAAAGATTAACACACTGATGGTAAAAGTTCAGGGAGTGGATGGGCCTAGTTAAAAAGAATAATCAAGATAGATATGTGGATCAAGACCAGCAACTTAAAACACAACTTATGGGCAAAGGAAGAAACTGAAGAGAAAGATGGGCCAGAGAGGAAAAGAAGAGGCACAAAGGAGTTAAGTCTAAGAGACCAAGAAATTAAGACTGAAGAATTCTGAAGGTATTAAGGTTTGAACATGGTGACATAGTTGATATTTTTCTTTTCTCTTTCTAAAAACCAGTAAAGAGCAACAATGAGAGTGAGAAAATACAAGAGAAATTAGGAGACAACAAAAGCCTCAATTCACAAAATAGGTGGAAATGGTGACAAAACTTCAGAAACTAAACAAAGATGTTTATAAAAAGAAATAGAGAATACATAACTATCAACATCATAGAAAAAGCACACAAAGTAAATTTCTTGAAGGCAGTAGACATAACCTGGGGCAAAATTTAATACACTGTTTGGGAATGGGATGTGCATGCCATTTGAGGCTGTCTGTAGAATAAATTAGTGGATGTGGGATTGCTAGATCAAAATGATCATACATTGGAATTTTTGATAAAAATTGTCAAATTACCCTCACAGGTTTTTAAACATAATTACACACCAACCAGCATTGTATAAAAATAACTATGCTCTTTCCAGAAGTGTGTTATTGAACTTTTAGATCTTTCTAATGTTCATAAAAATTAGTATTTTAGCATATCTTTGTAATCATGTCTCTTCTTGTGAGAAAATTTGTTCTTCATTTTATACAAACAAGAGCTATTTGTCTTTTACTATGTAATGTCTGTAGATTTCTCCTATTTTCCATTTAATACTGTTTTAAAGGAATTTTGACTATATTAGGCAGATTAATCACTTGCAAGTTGAGATAGTTTTTTAAAATTTTTCTAAAAAAATTGTAGATTTTTCCATGTAGTTTAAAAAATTAATGGAGAGTAATTGCAATACTCTGATAAGCTGAGACAGGAGGATTGGGAGCTTGAGCTCAGCCTGGGTAACTTAGCAATTTAACAAGACTCCTGTCTCAAAATTTTTAAAAAATGTGATTAAAAAGACCTAAATACATATCCCAGTGCAAAGCCTCTGAGTCACATGTACAACATCATTGTAATAAAGATTATTAATGAAGTAAATTTAGTGTTTCCTTTTTAATTTTTATTAGCACATGTTTGCAGCACATAATGATTTTATTCATTGTGGGTAGTTGGTACATGTACACAACTTATCTTAATTCTGTTTTCTTTTACCTCCACTCATCCCTCTCTCATTTCTAGATTCCCTTCTCATTTGCAAAAGATCTGTCACCCAGTTTTTTTATTATCTGCCTTTTATTTTGCTCTTTAAATTACTTATATTTTATCATGTAGGAGAAACCATAGATACATCAGCTTCTGTATCTGATTTATTTCACTTAACATTATTGTCTCAAAATGTATTCATTTTCCTATGAATGACTCAGATGTATCCTTCTTTATGGCAGAGTGTTACTCCTCTGTGAAAATTAGTGTTTTCTTTTATGGCTTTTCAGTTTGGGAGTACATTTAAAGCACTTTTCTCATTTCAGCCCTTTAATCATTTAAAAAGTTGTCATAATTTTGTTCTGGATTTTTCCAGTTTCCAAAATTTACTATTTTCAGATTTCATATCACTTGATCTCTGACCAATGATGCGGCGCCCTTTTCCATCCATGCTGCGTCCTAGTCCATCCATGCCTTGTGACAAGGTCCATGGGTGGAGGAGAGCACTTCAAGGAATCGCTTCTCCAGGAAAAGGATGCCGCATGTGGGAATGGGGCACGGGGATCTTGGAATGTTTTGTACTGATAATTGTAATTTGCTTAATTTGCATATATATATTTTCATGTAATACTCAATATGAAATCAAAAATAGAAACTCCAGAGGAGTTACTAGAAACCCTCTAGATAACCCCTTTGTGAAAGCTAATTGTGAAATTTTAACTTCTGTGAGTAGTATGAGAGAGTTTATACAAAAGCTTTAAATGAAAGCGCTCATAGAGAAAGATTTACAAAACTCCCATGAGACAACTGCCCTTGATCCAGGAAAGTTTCTCTATCAGAAATTAAAAACTAAAGCCCCCAAGAAAAGAAAACCAGTGCCAACTATTATGAAAGATATAGGACCTGCTTATATAATAAACAGATGTATTTGGTATCTCCCTCGACCCAAGAAACCTTTACCTCAAGTGTTTAACCCCCCTCTGCCTTGCACAGGGATTTATGATGAGTATGGGCAAAGAATAGTTAATGTTAAAGGAAAATGGGCCAAATATAATCAATTAAATTTCATGGGAAGTTTAGCTAGGAATGGGCCACTCTATTGTATTAGATCAACAGAGGATAAAAAACATTACATAGCTATGTTAAAAAGAAAGACAGAAAATCTGGCCAACTAAGAAAAGAATAAAAGCTTTAAAGAACTTTATAAAAATAGTATAAATAGATATGAATGGGAATTAGATTGCCTAAAGAAAACTGACAAAAGCTGTATAGAGTTTGCTCAAGCAAAAAACATCTAAGAAACAATAAAATCATTTTTTATACATTTTTTATACCTATCCATAAAAAGAATCAATATGAATAGAACAGGAAGTATTGGGGCTAGGGTATAGCATGTTTGCTTTCACAAGATAATTAAATATAAATTGCTAAGTAACAAGATTAAAGTTTAACAAAGGTGAAAAAATTAATTGATACCTATTGTTTAAAATCATCGCTGTGTGGCTCTAAGCCTGTGATGCTTCACTGCTTGGGGTTTAAGTTACTGCCAAAAGTTAACAAATAAATACTCCCGCTTCTAAAAAATAACATAGATTCAGATTCACTCACATACTGGTGTGCAGTGTCTTCTGTCTCTCACTCGCTGACTCCCTGACCACCTTTGGGACCCCTGAGCCTTGCCGCAGCTGGACTCTGGCACAATGATTATTAGATTTCAGAAAAGAAGTGCTAGGTCTACAGCCTAGCTTGTTGAATACTTCCCTGGGAAAGAATAAGATTCTATGTTGTTTTAAGGGTAGTGTTTGAAAATAATTTTATTTTAATGAACTATCTAAAAAGGAGTATTTGCAGATGCAGTTACAACTAACAGAAAAAAGTAGAGTTTTTATGTGCTGTGTGGGTCATTTATAATATAAGCAGCTGGTCTACCATCAGTGGTTTAATCACCATAAAGTTGGTGAACAAATTCAAATATTTACTTAAAATTTTAAATGAACAAAAATTTCCTTAATAAATAAATGATTCTTTTATCAAATATATTATCTTAAACTTTCAAGTTAATACCCCTTGTGATTTTACTATTAAAATTAACTTTTGAATATCATAGAACAACTTTTTGCCATTGATATATAACAATACAGTTTTATGTAGCTTGTGATTAAGTATAGATTTAATTTAAATTTTGTGCTTGCCATTCACAAATACTCTTTAATTTTAACCTATATCTACTAATGTGTTGTATTGAAAAAAAGCACTTGTATCAGTAACTCAAGTTTTCTATTAATTATAAATAAAATCATGACCTGTGGTTTCTTATAATTTTAAGCAAACCTTGTCATTTACACACTTCAAATAACCAAACTAGCTTCATTTGTTTCTACACTTGAATTTTTATAAGGCAACTCAGGCTTTTATTTTCAGAGCTAGAACATGTTTTCATTCATCAATTTACAGAGATATACACTATTAATAAGGATCTTTAAATAATTTTGTCTTTTTTTACAAAAGCTATTTTCCTATTTTAAAATATTCACCTTGACATATTCATCACAAATAATTAGAATGGTATTTTGTCCTTATTGTTTCTCATTTAGTATGAATAACATTTTTCATACACAGTAATGTCATTTTAATCTTATCATCTCAAATCCAAAATGCCAAAATGTCTAGTTACTTTGCAAGTGTGATATTTTTGAATCTCCTATGTAAATGTGTAACCACTTAAAAAATGTCCTTCAGAGGACCTTCGGTAAACAGAAAGCTATTCCAATTCAAGTGTTCTTTTGAGATCTACTCTGATTATCATTGCATTATTGACTGTGTGAATTGAAATGAGGAGGCAACAAAATGTAAAAGAGAAGAAAATAAGTGGCTAGTAATAACTTTATACCTAAGAATGCTTGAACCATACTTGTTTCATGGATTCAAGTGTGTACATATAAATAGTATAATGTCATAAGATGTAGATCAATTTTTGTTTGTTTATAGGTGCTAAATAAATATTAAATAAATGATATTTAGAATTTTCATAGGATGCTGTAGGTCATGACCATGGCACAGCACAAAGAATGAATAATTACTTGGAGTCCTTGTCCAGTTTGACCTCCAAGAGGGCTCAGAAGGGCTGCCTTAATGGAGACCTATCAATGCTAGAGCCTCAGGAAAAAACAACTTGGAGCTGAAACTTCCATGACTTTTTATTGGTAGAACCTGGAAGCAAGTATAAAGGACAGGAGAAGGACATCTGTTCAGGAATTAATACAGAGAACATAGGAAGCTCAGGGTGGTTTTTTTGCATGATCAACATTAGGGTCAGTCTATGCAATAAACTGGGGTATGTGCAGAATGAGGGCCAGAGCAGTCATTCTTTAAGGCAAGGTGCTTGGATCCTATTTGGACTTGTGTCCCTGTAGGCTATCTTTTAATCTCTAACAATGCATTCTGAGAGGTTTTGGGTTTGTGCCCCCAGAAATTGCTTATCTCTGCATATCCATCTCATATATACCTCTGGACAATGCCCCCACATATCACCCTTTTTTGTTTTACACATGAGTTTGTTGACAAGGGGACAAGGTGAAAGGAGGAGGGATATTGAGCTTGGTGGAGAAAGGTCATCATGATTTTAGCATACAGCAGCCAATGAAATAGTGTACAGAGGGTTCTTAGGACTGCAAGAAAGCACAAAACAAAATTACTCCAATAGAACCCAAATGCGAGGATTGAGATTAGAAAATTAGTTCCTCATGTTGAGCTAGTAGACAATATCACTGAGAGGATCATCAAGATGATTGTAATGTTATAAGCCTCCACTTGAAGCTTATGAAGTTGGGCCTAAAGTCTGCCATGGAGATTAGTAATTCCTCCATCTGGATTTGTAAGAAAAACACCATGGAGAAGACATTGGATCTCTTCCAAAGATTCAGAAAGTTTGAAAGGAAAAACAGTAACATACAACTATGCCTGGGGCCTGGTGGTACTTGCCAAACCAGCAGAAAGCAGCCTCAAGGGTGTTAAGTCCTGCAGAATCTCTTTGTCAATGACAGTTTGAGTCAGTAATTCCAAAACAACATTCCAGAAATACCTATGGATAGTTTGAGAAGTTTAGATAGAATGAGTCAAAGTGATGGCTTCCATGGCAGCAATAGCTACCGATGCTGACAGCAATCAAACTGCCCCAAAACTGCCTTGTCTGATACGTACAAGTGGTGAGAAAGGTTGTTCAAGAGCAAAGCCTCCAATCCATGTGTAAGACTGGTGGAGAGCTAAGCATCAGCCCTTAGTCTAAGCACAAAAATGAGTAATATTTAATTAAGAAATAATATTAGTGACACATGGAGTGAGTCATGTGGAATTTGAAGGTAAGCTTATAGTGAAAGTCTTAAAAAGTAGGTACCAAGGAGTGGACATAGGTTTCTCCTTAGAGGATCAAAATGAGCAGAAAGTAAAGACCATGACCAAATCAGAAGTATCATTAGCAATCCATGTGAGTTTATGTATATGTTGATAGCTGCTGATTCTGACAATTTGAGGAAAGAAAAGAATAGTTAAAAACTATGGGGCTTTTTTAAGGGAGTGTAAATAGGTGCCAGAAGAAAGACATGAGAAAGGTCCAACAAGCCCAGGATTTCATAAAGGAGGCCTGCTGCTCTATTTACAAGGTAAACTATAATTTCAGATTGAACTGGACTCTAACATCATCAGACAATGGAGTATCAATTTTGTAGGGTTAAATGATAAGCAAAATGAATAAGAGAGTTTGGTGGCCTGACATGGAGTCCACTCCAAATGTAGATTATGTCCTATAGGCACCCATCTATAAGAATATGCAGAAATATTGAGTTTAGAAAGGATCCTGCCAGACACAGAGGAACCTAGAATTCAGGCAGTATTAATGGAAAGTTGATGATGGGCACCTTTAGCACAGTTAGGCCTGATGAAAATATGATTCATATACCACATTCTTTCTGAGAGAGAATATAGTGGTTACTGGAGGTGACATCACCAATTATACATAGAGGAAATTCTTCAGTCAAAAAGTACCATTCATGAGATAGTAAATGCCAGCCAATTCAGTCTCCTAGTGGCCATTTTTTTTTAAAACAATCATAATCCTTAAAGGAATAGAAGGGGTATCCAGGCTCTGTCAATATAAGAGATATTCTTGGAGCAATGGGGAGGCTCACACCCCCACACCCAGTGGACTACATTGAAAACAGATGTTAAGTATATTTGCCCAAAATATTATGCCATTTATTTTTGGTGTGCAATTAAACAGAAGCAGAATAAAAAGGAATCCTTTATTTAGCTATCTTAGAGTTATAGGTGACTTGTGCTATTACTACCAGGAAGAGGTTTTCTGGGGTGGAAGGGATGCTGGCTTTTTGTAGCATCTGTTTAGCCTGTGCAGTGAACTATTTAACCTCTCCTCAGCTTTTTAATGTCTTGTGTTGTAGAAGGTAATAAATTTATTCTACTCCTACAGTTGCCCATCCCTGGAAGGGAAGTGCCCCCTTCTAGCAGCTCAGAAGTAGGGTTCTCACTACTTCTGACAGGTGTATACAGGTGTATATAACAGGTGTATACCACTCCCCCAAGTGAGCAATTTCATAGGGCCCAGTCCTTGTGGTGGGACAAGGTCTTTTCTTTGTAGGAATAAAATGTTTTTCACTACTGTGAAGCCTTCTGGGTCACAATTTTAAAATTTTAAAGAAAAGAGTGCTATTACATAAATTGATTCTGTGAGTAAAATCTCACAGCATATTTCCCCCTTTTTGTTTTAATAATTGAGTTTTAAATAGTAAATCTTTGCTAGAATGGTGGCTCATACTTGTAATCCCAGCACTCAGAAGGTTGAGACAGGATTGTTTTGAATTCGAGGCCAGTTTGGGTTACATAGAGAATTCAAAGCCAGTTTAAATTACATAGTAAGACCCTGTCTCAAAAAACAAAAAGAGGGCTGGGGATTTAGCTCAGCAGCATAAGCACCAGCCTGGCAAGCACAAGGTTGCAAGTTTAATCCCCAGTACTACAAAAACCAAAAAAAAAAAACAAAAGAAAAAACAGTAAATCTTTGCTCCCTGGGGTGACTAGTGTATCAAGGACAAAGGATTGTATGGTAGCTCCTTGACCCTTTGAATCTCTGGACTTATGTATTTAAAGGGAATTTGCTTTGCTGTGGATGTTAGAGCCACAATTCCTGCATAGTAGATATCAACAGAGAAATGAATATTATGTAAATTTGCCAAAAGATTCATGATGAATCACGTCAATTTGCCAAACTTCATTGCCTTTTAAGTCATGGGATTGACTCCTGCCTGAGGAGTAGGTTTTAATAAACATACTTATCTTAGAAGTTGAATCCCTATAAAATGTCATTAGATAACAATTATAGTTTCACAGAGTAAACTTGAGATCAAAAGCAGATTAGTATTTTATCACAACCATCATGAAGACATTATTATATTAGAACTATTATGTTTTGTTATTATCTGTAAAATACATTTAAATGTTCATCTTAGTGTAGAATAACTTTTAAGTCAGTTATCCTTATCTAATCACAAGAAATAAATAACATAAACTTGCCTAAATTTGTTATTTTTTAATAGAATATCATGTAAGAAGAATGGACAAGTCTATGAATGTGCTTTATAAGATATTAATCTCTAGCCTTTTAATTTGTAGAGTGACATTGCCTGGACTGCACATTTTCTGGATATCTTTAAATGTTATAATTACATAACAACATAAGCATGAAAAGGTAAATATCATCTGACTGGCACATTTCATCACAAATAGTTGAAACACAGCAAGGCAAAGTCAAATGCTTGAGCCTAAAAAAGTTTATTACCATAAATCACCAGTGTGATAAGTTTTTTCAACCTTGTATCTCTGAAGACCTTTACAATTGGGAAGTACAAATATAAAATTTAATATACCATAAAGTTAGCAATAATTGGTATTGAAGCTATATAGAAATCTTTACATATTTTAGTTTCTACTCTCAAAACAAATTTTAGCCTCCTTTTTTTATAAGGTATGAGTATATTGACAAGAATCTTACAAGTCTGACAAGTTATAGAAACAGTGCTAATGACCACAAATAGAATTATCATGCAACACACAAGCATATTTCAAGTATACAAAAGCAGTGCTTGTTTAGTCCAAATTGATATATGTACATCAACTTTAAATGTCAGGAGAAATTTAAAGAGTTTTATATTTTGAGTGTTTTATATGTTCAAGGTCTAAACATATATTGTATAAAAAAGACAGTACCTTTTAGTTACTTTATGTGTATAAAGCATGTGCAGTTCTACCCTATAACCTTAACTTTAAAGCTTAGACTCATAGTGATATAGGGGAATGAAACTCCCAAAGTGTTCTCTAAAATCGAAGAATGAATTTTAGGAACAACAGAGGTTAGAAGCAGAATATTTTTTATTAAGAGAAAGAAAGCTGCCTGAGAGACAGAAGGAGTCCTTGACTGGGTTGTTAAAAACTCTCCCTTTTCTAGGGACTTTTATAGAGTAAAACCACAAGGTGAGCCAGGTCCAGGGTAGGGAAAACCTGAGAACTTGCAAGGTGGGCATGAGGTGGTACAGAACTGTGGTTAACCAATAAGATTGATTGTTCAGGTAAAATTGATTAAATTGGGGTCAAATGGGGAAGTGAATTGCATAGCAAGAAGGCATGCTTAAAGAGCAGTGACTCTTCCTGTAGAAGGTTGGGATAGTGACTTCAGGCTTTCTCAGGGTAATAGAGACCTATTTAGACTATCAGAGTTTTTTTTTAGTAAGAAGCTTTGTTTGAGTAAATCAAATAGTGACCTGCAAAGATGCAAATAGCACGGTGTGAAGCTTTCACAGGACCTAATGACTGTTTCAAGCTAGGCTGTCCTCTAGAGGAAAACAAGGACATTATGGCTGAATAACTATCAATAATTTTATAAGTTGCAATTCAGAAACTTTAGACAGATGTCTTTAAGAGACAGTGTAAACGTTGCTTAAATTGCTTTTCCTCTTTGGATAAAGTTTGTATGAACAAAAGTAAGAGAACAAAAAAAAAACAGCAAAAAAATGACTACCCAGCTCATTGGATAGTTAAAAGACCTCTGGACCTATTAAACCTGCTACCTCACCAAAGACATTAAAGGAGGCTATTCTGCAGCTGCCTCTGTTCCCTTAGAGGAACATGAAGTTGGACATCCTTGTTCCTTTTCTGGGTTTTGGAAAGTTAGTTCTCTGTGTTGAGTAGCACCAACTTATGCCTCACATAGGACACAACTTGTTGCAGTTCACAACTGTGGCAACATGCAAAGGATGAATGACTACTTGGAGTCTGTGTCCAGTTTAACCCCAAGAATGCCCAGAGGGGTTGCCTTAATGAGGATCCCTTAGCATGAAAGTCTCAGGAAAAAAAACAAGTCTAAACTGAAGCTTCTATGGCTTTTTATTGATAGAACCTGCAATCAACAATAAAGGATAAAAGAAGGACTTCTGTGCAGGAATTCATTTAGGAGACAGGGGAAGGACAGGACAAGGTCAGGGTGGTCTGTTACATGACTCATGACATTAAGGCCTATCTAAGTAATAAATCATTATGGATGGATGAGGGCCAGAGCATTCTTTCCTTAAGGCAGTGTGTTTTGATTGTACTTGAACTTGTGGCCTTGTAGGCTTTCTTTTAATCTCTGGCCATGCATTCCAGAAGGTTTTGAGCATGTGATTCCAAAAGTCCCTTATCTCTATGTTATCCATCTCATAAATACCTCTTGTTAGCACCCCCACAATAAGAGGCAAAATGAATTCAGTTTAAATTAAAATGTTTAACTTCTTTCCCCATGAGCAAAGAATTCCTCAGTTCACTAACTTGAGAAATAAAGGTTAAAAATATGATCATGTCATAGTTCTTCAAGTAATAGGGGAGATATGCTCACCAATCATGGGGAAAGGAATCTGCTTTCCTTTTACACCTCTTTTCTTTTCTTGTTCTGTTTTTCTTTGGGAATTAAAAAATCAATTCTATTCAGATTATGAAACAAATCTAGGAGTAAAACTTCTTTATTTTCCCTACTAAATTTCATGTATCTAATGGAATAGAATTTTGGCATGTCCATGTTTGGTAGGTTTGGTTAGGAAAAAAAGTTTCAAGATACAGATTTGTTTGCAAGAAGCTTGTCAAAAAGTTCCCCTAGGGATTAATATTTGTAGGGGACCAAAGGAAATAAGAATGACCAGACAGAGAAGATAGTTTTGATACAGTTGCAAAAACAGGTTTAGCTAGTTCCAGGGGAACTTTGAAACTAGTATAACCCTTCATCCTTGAATCTGTATTAATAACTGGAAGTGAGCTTCTCCAGGAAAGAGACTTAATCTGAGACTAGAGGTTCTTTTGAGTTAATTTATGTGGGTGTGGCCCAAACTAGCCCAGACTGGTGAGATTTGGTATACTGGTCACTTAATTTCTTACAATCAGACTCTCTGTCTTCTTGTCTATCTGGGCAGAATACTACTCCAGAACTCTAAGGAGCATTTTTAATGGTATATAACTCACTGCATCACATGGTGTGATTTGCATAGAACTCTAGGAATCTTGTGACTTGTTGCAGGCCACAAGTCTCCCACAAAGTATCTAAAATTATATTTTTCTGTGTTTTTATAAGGTTAATCAGACTCTCTGTGTTCTTGTCTATCTGGGCAGAATACTACTCCAGAACTCTAAGGAGCATTTTTTAATGGTATATAACTCACTGTATCACATGGTGTGATTTGTATAGAACTCTAGGACTCTTGTGACTTGTTGTAGACCACAAGGCTCCCACAAAGTATCTAAAATTATATTTTTTTGTGTTTTTATACGGTTAAATATAACTTCTTTGTAATGCATACATTGTACAAAGGGCTTTAATGTTTATGCTATGTTTTGCTCATGCAATCTGATTAATCAAAATATAATCAATATAGAATCAATGCAGTATTTTACCAAATGACCAATTTAGGTCTTTTTAACTATTATGTCAGAGGGCAAAGGAACTAACCTAGCTCTGGTTAAGACTGTAAATATATACCCCTAACTGTTACTGAATGCTTGAGTCTGTACTTAATTTATGTCTCCAGAAACATGAGAGGGTTATTCAAAGTTAACTCTGAAGGAGACGAGGAGGGCTTTGTCTGGGAATCTGTCTTAACTTGTTCAGCATCCAAGGTTTTTATTACAAGAAAGAAGAAAAAGCAATATGATATGTTGGGAGTCACTGAAGCTGGAAATTGAACACAGATGTAGGGCCACAGCATGGAATGGCCATAGCATGACTGACCAGAGAACAAAGACATGCTCAAAGGGCAAGATAAGGCCACAGCTGAGGACACCTGGCTCCAACCCCAGTTAACAACATAGAGATTGTTAACAACTACAGGCATTTCATCCCTGTAGTGAAAGTCAAGCTGGAGACTTTCTCCTAAAATACTTCTCCTAAATTAACATGATAGTTCTTCTAAATTAACATATTCTATTACTTGGAAAAGTCCTTGAACCATTCCCAAGGTCCTGCTCAGTTTTCTGCATTTTCCACTCTAACCCCATCCTTGTTTGAAAACCAAATAAATACCAGAGACATTCTTTATCTCAGCCCCCAGGTTCTTGAACTCTGTTAGAGGATTTTGATCCTCTGGAGCCCTAAAATCCTATCACCTGTCTCACTTATTTAAGCTTTTGCCACACACTCATTTGGAAGATTGGGGATCTTGACCAGGTCCCTGATAATAACAGACAACAGACAAGGAAATTTTGACACATGTTTCATCTCCTGACCATTCTCAGCTTCTTCCTTTTGTTATGTAAATGAAACCTGACCCCAGGTTCTTGGGGTCCACATCTGCATATTTCTATATGCTAGTTTTCTGACACAGGCATTATAGTAATTTTCCATCCACCTGAGCTCTGAAAGAGGAGGGAGTGGGGTGGCAGTTTACACCCTCAAGAAACTTACCTCTAAAAGAAAAAAAATCCTCACTTTTGAAGATCCATTGTCTTAATCACTTAACAACATAAAGAAATGATTTATACATTTCATTCCTTGAATGGTGAAATGGCTCCAGGCAAAAGCAGCAGGGTGGAAGGGTCTGTTGTAGGAAAGTTGCTCACCTCATGGTAGAGAGGAAGCAGAGAGTTAAGTGAGGAGGAGGGAAGGGAGATATACTCTTCTAAGTCATACCTAGTGTCTTGCCTCTCTTCTCACCAAACCCCACCTCCTAACAGCAAGACAGCTATAATAATACAGCTCTCATAATACAATTACCTTTTGAGAGCCCTTCATATGAATACAGGAAGCTGTAGGAGGACACCTAGGTATAAACCATAACTCAGTTATAAATCTGCTTCAAGGGAATTCAAACTATTTCTGATCTGTCCAATTGATGACATTATACTGTCTACCTCAAGTCTTAATTATCTGCTTTAGGAGAAAGGTCACATCTGGCACTATACCTACAGCTGGGACTAATTTTTTAAATTGAGTTTGCCATTGTCTACTGTCATTCTGCAGGATGTACTGTTGTTTTATAGGGTCCATGCTCATCTCTTAGGTCTAAAAGGGTGTCATTAATCTCTGCCACCATCACTTCTCCCAAACCTGGGATAAAATATTGTTTTTAAAATTTACCATATTGAGGAGGTACAGTTTCAGAAGTTTTATATTAGCAAAGTGGGTCCTATTAATTGATGATTAATTATAACTATTCACTTATGGACAAGAGAGGTGACCACTCTTGGGTATATGGACCCACTGTTAGCCAGAACATGGCCAGGACTCCATTTATTACTTCACCTTCTTGTGCCAGTGCTCTTAACAGGCAGAACCTGATGGTGCTTCAGTGTTGACCAAAATTCTGTGACCAAAGTCCTTGAAAATGAAGTATTATTAAAAATACTATGTGTGCTTAAATTTTTTAAAAATTTATTACAGTAGAAGATACATTGCATTAATCCCCTTTAAAATATGTCCCTCTTACTTCAGACACACTTACCCCATCGTTCTTGCAGCTTTCTCAACCAGGAAGTCCACTTTAAAGAGTGTTTTTAGTTGTGCTATTATGGCTCCCTTACTGTTTTATATCAACTCAAAACTTACTTTCCACAGTCCTTTTGACTTTGGGAAATAGCCAGAAGTCATACAGTACCAGACCTGATGATTAAAATGAATGAGAACACACTGTATACATGAACCTGCCTTTGAGTTGAATGGCACTTGGAAGCAGCACTCATCATAATTTTGATGATACTTTGTAAAGACACTCATGAAAGAGGACTTCCAGAATTGCTTCAAAAAGTGGATTAATGATGTATGTTCAAAGTGAGAGAGAGTATTCTGAGGGGGGAATGGCAAAATATCTTCTTTTGTAATTGTTAAAAAAAGTAAGCATTCATTGTATTTTTTGATCACTCTTTATATTTGGCATTTTTAACTTTAGAAAATGGCCTTACAAGGGGTTGGGGATTTAGCTCAGTGACACAAGCACCTGCCTGGAAAGCTTGAGGTCATGAGTTCTATCTCCAGTACCATTAAAAAAAAGAAAAGAAAAAAGAAAATGCCCTTATATAAGGTCTCTTTGGAGAATGATTAAGAATACTGTTTTCCTATTCACTTTCCAGGGTTATGTAGGATCCTTGAGAACCATTTTTTCAATGGGCAAAACCATCCAGTCTTTTATTTATTTATTTATTTATTTATTTTTAAGATTTTATTTAAAGAGAAACAAAATCATGTAGAGGGTAGAGATAATACAGAATTTAAAAAAAGATAATAAGAAATCAGTAGTTAATAAATTACATATTATCCTCTTAGAAATAGTTGTTCAAGTTACAAAATTAAAGCATATAAAGTAGATAGTCAAACAGTGAGAGTGTGAACAGCTATGCATGCATGAATCTCTATGTGTATTTCTATCCTTTCTGTATTCAAGGGAAAAACAACACTTAGTAAGACAAAACAAAACAAATTCCTATAAAAACATGAAACCAAAAAGTCATATAAAACCACAGTACAAGGTGATCTACAATGATTACTGTGTTGTTTCTTATTATCTTCAATAGAATGTCTATATCATCAGGCATAATTGAATATAGCAGTATAATTGAGTATAGCAGCAAATAATAATAGTAGTAAAAATAAAACATTGTAGACAGTATAAAACTTCAAAGGCAGGTAATAATCAAACCAGAGTGGATATTCTAGTGAATCTTGCCATCTTAAGTGCAGTTGCCTATACTCTCAGACTTGATGCTATCAATCATAACAGCTTTGAATAAAATCTATCAATACAAAACAGTGATCCAACAAACCAGATTCGATTACAATCAGTCATGGTAAAATTGTGTAGGTTTTACAGAGCTTTAGATTAAGTTAATAGGAAAGTAAGGATGATTACTGTACTATATCCCATTATTTTCAGGGTACTGTCTGTGCCCTCAAATCTAGTACAGGTAGAATGAAGGGAACAGAATATAATACATCTAAGCAGAGTAGTGTGAGTAATGTGTGTTTTAAATCCTGGTGCACTATTAACAATATAATGTATCAAGGCCATCTATGTTAGAGTTTCTAGTTATCCTTCTCTGCCTCATTTCTGCTTATGCTACTTTTCTGCCTTTGTTTAGCTTTCTCCTTCATTCTACTGCCTGCCCCACTCATTGAGGCCTTTCTGCCACTGTTCCTAAAATCCTGGTATTTTTTTTCTCTCTCTCTAGAATGTCCTTCAGCATTCTCTGCAGGTTTGGATTGGTGGTCACAAACTCCCACAGTTCCTCTTTGTCATGGAAGTATCTTATTTCTCCATTAATTTCTAGTGATAGTTTTGCAGGGTATATCAATCTGGGCTGTAGGTTATTTTCTTTCAGGGCTTGGAAGACTTTGCTCCAAGCTCTTCTTGATCTGATGGTCTGTATCGAGAAGTCAGCTGTGATTCTGATGGGCTTACCTTTATAGGCAATCTGTTTCTTTTCTCTGAAGGCTTTTAATATCCTGTTTTTATATTGAATTTCTGATATCTTGATTATTATATGTCTGGGTGTAGCTCTGTTTTGGCTGTAGGTGGCTTGAGTTCCATATGCCTCACACAACCGAGTGTCATTTTCTTTTCCTATGCTTGGGAAGTTTTCCTTAATTATTTCCTTGAATAGCCTTTGAAATTCGCCTGTATGTATTCCTGCTTCTTCGTTCACATTTCTTATTCTTAAATTGTAGATTCTCTCATCATCTTTTAGCCTTTGTATTGTTACTGCCTGTTTCTTTATTTTTAAGAGATCTTTCCTTTCATGATCTCATATTGCAAACTTGTCTTCAAGTTTTGATAGTCTATCCTTAGTTTCTTTTAAGGTCTTTTTCCAGCTTTCAATGGAATTTTTAATTTCCTGTTGTCTCTTTGAATCTGCTTCATGTATTCTGTATTTTCTTTATATTCTTTATCGAATGTTTCTCTCCTTTTTTTGTGTTCCTCCCTTCTTTCATCTGTATCATCCTGAGAGATGCTTCCTGAGAGCATTTCTTTTATTGCTGTACTCATATCCTGCTTTACCTGATTTAATATTTCAGTTTTGAGCTCATCTACATGGTCCCGAAGATATCTCTTAATATTCATTGAAGCCATGTCTGATGTTGCACGTTTGCTGCCCTCAGTATCCCTTGCTTTTCCCTCTCCTGGATCAGGGCTCTCAGGGTTCTGGGCTGGGAGCCTCCTCCTGCCTCTCCCTCCTGTCATGGCCCTGGCTTCCTCCACACAGGTTACAGTGCAGGTCCCAGCCCCTTTCCCTGTTGGCCACGTTTCTTCCGTAGCACACTGGCAAGGGAACTCTGCCCTTTTCTGCCTGCTCTTGTCACAGAGGTGTAAGCAGGCTGTGTATGCCTGCCCCTCCCCATCGGGCCAGCCAAACTTCAGGGACAATCACCCATTCAGTGCATGCTAGGCACAGGGAATCGATTTGGGATGTCTCATTGGGTCCTGGCCAGGGGCGCAGCCCAGTCCAAGCAAATTGCATGAATCTGCTCTGGGGAGGGAGCAACCAACTGAAGTCACTGTCACTCCCAGTTCAGGCTCTTCCTGCCCGACTCCAACACGTGGTCCTTCTGGTCCCACCCTTCCTGTGGGGGGGGGTCTCACTCCCAGCACTGACGGTGGATCAATGAAGGTTCCTCCACCAGCTCCACTCTCCGCTCTCCTCTGGGTTCACCAACCCTTGACCTCAGTGCTGCCAATTTTCCTGTGAGTGGCAGTGGGAATGAGTTTGGATGGCTCTACCTGCCAGCATGGATTCAAACTGGTACAAATGAAAATGCTGTGTCCCATAGTTTTTAGCTGTTTCAGTTGTAGTCCTGAAGTATTTGGTAAGCTTTTTTTAAGTTTTAATTTCTTCTTGTGTCAAGAGGATCCATCTCCCTCTGTCTGGGTCTCTCCAGGGTGTTTTATTTTGGCATATGAGTTGTTTCTCCCAGGAGGCTTTGTATTCTGTTGCTCACTGATCGGCCATCTTGTCTTCTCCCAACCATCTAGTCTTTACAAAGAACAGTTCTTACATAATTTTATTGATGTTCAAAACAACTATTATCACTAGGATAGCTAATATTATGCAAATGCCCTCCTTGCACAATTCAGGAAGTTTAGGTTACATAAAACCAAGTTGCAAAAACTATACTTGCACTCATATATTTTTTGTTTGAGAAATAATATTCTTTCTCTTAAGCCAAATGCTATCCTGGAGAGACTGGAACTGCAGTAAATTTGCCTTGAATAAGACTTTATTCAGATAACTTGTGTCTGAATAGCAGAGATGAATGGCAAAGAGAAGGGGTGAAAATGTCAGTATTTCCCTAAGGTTAATATACATTCTGGAAAATTTCTTACTCCTGTATTCTATTACCTGGCCTTTTTCATTTCAGTTTACTCCCAATGTTAGGGTAACTATTGAGAAGGGAAAACTCAAATGATCTATATATAGGACATGCAAAGCTGTTTTGGATGAATGCACATCTGCAAGTAATTAATAAATAATTTAGGAAAAATTTCTTGCTCATTTATCAATAACTGAAATAGGAACAAGTTGAAATTTCCTTTTGTATCCCAGTTCAGAAACTTGGAGGTATGAGTATCTTAGAAAATTTTGTTCTCTTAATGTGGATATACAAAGATGTCTTGTGAAAAAAAAATTGTTTCCTTTGTTAGGTGAGACTTTTACAATGCTACAATTTCTTTCCATTTCTAGCCATGCCCCTTTTCTTTTTGAGTTATGCAGAGGGAGTCTCAGTACAGGTGGAGGTGCATGAGAAGGGTTGGTTATTAAAATCAGTAATGGAGCTTTTTAAGCTACTATCTCTTGAATGGTCCCCTTTCTGATCACTGTTGTGAAGTATATCATATTAGAAGGTGATGATAATGGGTTCAATAGTTTGATACCTGCCACTGTGAACTACCATAGACTGGTGGCTTAAACAATAGAAATTTAGTTTTTCACTGTCTGGAGGCTAGCACTCTGAGACTAAAACATAGGTAATGGTGATTTTTTTCTAATGCTTTTTTTCTTGGATTATAGATAGCTGTCTTCCCACAGATTTCTACCCATGCACATATTGATGTCCAAATTTTCTTGTTTTATAAGGGTGATAGTCACATTGAATTAGAGTCCCCCTTAGAGATCTCATTTTAACTGAATTACTTGTTAAAACACTATCTAAAATATAAACATATTCTGTAGCACTGGGGATTAGGATTTCAACATAAGATTTTTTTCTTTTTAGAAAGAATGACACAACTCAGCCCATAACAATTAGGGTTGTTCCTTACACTGACTGTAACATTCTATATAGAATGGGCTAAATTTACCCTTTTAAACTAGGTGTGTTTTAATATTTTATGGAACATCTGAATTCCTTGAAACAGTTCATGAAAATTTAGATGTATGTACTTTTGTAAGTTTCTGTATTATTTCTCAAAAGGTTGAGAGTTCAAATGGTTTTGAACTACTGGTACAGGGAACATGATGCAGCATTTCTGTGGTTTAGGCTTTTTTTTGTACACAAGTCTAAGAACTTAAAATTTGTCACTTTAATCATTGTGCCTTATGGGATGAGAACATTTTGAGGTGCAAACAACATATAAAATGTTGAAAGAAATGCCATTCATAAGTGGATGCTAACTACTGTTGGGATAAAGAATAATTGTGTTTTGTGAACTTTAGTGGCTGATGAGCATTTTTATTTTTACCTTGATTTATACATTCTAGAAGATGAGAACATACATGTTTACAAAGCACAGTATCACACACAGGAATACTTAAAAACAAATTTTACTTTTTGTGTTTATGTGTGCATGTGTGATGCTGGTATCAAACCCAGGGCACTGAGCATGCCAGGTAAATGGTTTACTACACAGTTTACATTCCTAACCCTCAACTTGTATTTTTTTAATTTTTAATTTTATTTAAAGAAAAAAAAGAAGGGTAGCAATAATACAGAATTTCCAAAAAAAATAAACAGTAAGAAGTCACTAGTTGATAATCACATATTTTTCTCTTAGAAGTAGTTGTTCCAGTTACAAAACTAAAGCATACAAAGTGGATATTCAAACAGTGAGACTGCAAACAGTTCTGTTCAACTATCCAACAAAAACTTAGTAATATGGTTAACAACCCTACACACTGAAACATACATGCAGTTATATCCTTAGAACACTTTCTTTTCCTCTCTTTTTTACAATAGCAATTACACACTTTGGGCTTTATTATTCCTACTTTTCTCTTTACATTTTGCCTAGAGACACAATGTGATATTTATAAATATGATTCTTATTTATTTCACTAATGAAGATAGCCTCAAGTTGTCTCCATTTGCCTATGAAGGCCTCAGGATCATCCCCTTTTATAACTGAGTAATATTCCATTGTATAAAAAAACCACATCTTTTTCATCCAATCTATGGTTGATGGGCATCTTGGTTTTGTAATAGCTAAATTTAAACAAAATTTAGCTGCTATGTGCTGCTATGAACATGGGTGCACATATATCCCTGTAATATGACCTTTTCAGTTTTTCTGGGAAAATACCCAGGAGGGGAATAGCTGTGTTGAATGGAACTTCCAATTCTAGTCTTCTGAGAATTCTCCATACTGATTTCCATACTGATTGCACCAATCTACACTCCCACCAACAGTAGAGCAGTTCAACTTGTATTTTTTATTATTTTTTATTTTTATTTTAATGAGAATAAAACAAAACTTGTATTTTTAAAATACTTACTAAACAAATAAAGCTTACTTAAGATGTTTGAGTAGTCACTCTGAAAACTAGACAGCTAGAAGCTAGGGATTGCTATTCCAATGTCTAAAGTACAGCTTTAGCACTTTTTGAATTCTCCATCTTCCATGTTTCTGATTATTTCCCTTACTAGTGTAAAAAGGATTAAAGAGACATATGGTATGCAAAGGGCTACCTTGTCTAAATTCAGGAAGAAAGATAGGCATTTGTAGTGGCTCTGGCTATTCTGATGCATTGGTATGCCAAAATTTGTGGCTCAGAACAAATTCATCTAATGCAGTTATTCAAAACCTTTAATATAATTACTTTTTACCAGAAAGAACAAACTACATTATTTTTGGTTGTGTAGTCTCTATTTCATGTAATAGAGAAAGAAAACACAAGGCTGTAAGTTCTGGTTACAGCCAGAACAGTTCTGGTTACTTTCCAGAACTACACTATGGAACAGACTTCAAAAAGTAATCATTCATGTGGGCTTATTTTCAGGCATCTTTAGGCACTTTAATAGTTAGGTTGAAATCTTTTGGAAACAATTTTTAGCCTAAAATTTGTATCTCTTGGACTCATGTGGCCAGATGTGTATTTTGTTCTCCTTAAAATAATGCAATAGATAAGAAAACCATTTTGTCCTCACAGATACAATTTATTTTTTCTTTCAAGAATTATATTACACCTTTATAACTTAGATTACCAAGTGAATAAAAAAGAAAGTATTTATAACTCTTTTATTATTACTTTTTCTTTATTGGTGAAGCATCCGGCAATCACCAACAGTTTAACAGGAAAA
>PVLA01011470.1:0-52819 GCA_004027455.1 Hydrochoerus hydrochaeris | reverse complement strand
CTCCTCCTCTTCTTCTTCTTCTTCTTCTTCTTCTTCTTCTTCTTCTTCTTCTTCTTCTTCTTCTTCTTCTTCTTCTTCTGTTTTTTCCTTTGTTTTGGTCCCTTTAAAAATAGTTGATTGCTTGTTTTTAATTTGAAGATTGTTTTCAGTTTTTTCTTGTTTCTGTTTTCTACTTTTTTCCTTCCTTCTTGTCTTCTTTACCAGTTTCCTGATGTTTGAGTAATCTTCTTTTGTCCTTCAGCCTTGGTTCTAATTTCTGTTTCTTCTCTCATTTCACTATTTTTTCTCTTTTCTCTTTTAAATTTTCTCTCAGCACAACATTGCTGTATTGAGTGAATATTTACTGTGTATAATTTACTGATTTGTCTTAAATTTTGTTATATAACTATAAATGTACCTAGGGTTAAACATAAATTATTAGTTATTACAGTTTGTCATTTTTCAGTCTATTTTTGATGCTATTGTTATTACTGATGCTACTACTTTAGCAAGGATGACATAGTTGATGTGACCAACTGATCTTCCTTGTACACCAATACCTAGATTGTCTGGGGGTTGTAACGAATACTAGAGGCCAGTACCAAAGAACTGGGTGCTAAGCCAAGCAGGCAAAACTTTTCATCTCTAGTAGACAGAAGAGGCAAGATCCTGAGACAGACTCAAAGGCCAAAATCCAGCTGTAGATAGAAGACATATCTGAAAAGTAGTCTTTTCCTTAAGAAGTCTCAATACTAGTAATAAAGCTACCTACCATAAGCAATTGACAACTCTCAATGCAGAAAGCAAACAAAAAATAAACAAAAAAGAAAATGAGAAAACATGGAAACAAGATGCAACTCAACATACTTAACTTGCCTAAGACATATCAGGGGGTTATTGAGGTGGAGGGAAACAAAAACCACCCAGCTGAACTTTCTGAAATGGTAGTAGCAGAAATAACCAAACAGATGAATGAATCTCTTTACAAAAATCAAAACAGAAATAACTACACGGATAATTAAAGACTTGATGACCATAATGTAAAAAATGGTTAGTGAATCTAGAGTAGATGCAGATAAAAAATAGAGGAGCTTAGGAAAGAGAGGGAACCATGCATACCCAACATAGGAAAGAAGTGGATACCATAAAACAGATTAAAAAAGATATGCAAGAGATTAAAAATTCCATTAAAAGTATATGTAGCAGAATCAACCAATGTAAAAATAGAATATTAGATCTTGAAGACAGGGTTGTGAGAGTGATCATCTAATGAAAGACTTCTTAAAACTAGCAAGAGACCATGAGAATAGAATTCAATAGCTACTAAATGATCCAAAGAAAAATAACATAAGATTAATTGGGATCAATGAAATATCATAAGATAGAACAAAGGACATTAAAAACTTGTTCATAGAAATAATAACAGAGGATGCTGGGGATTTAGCTCAGTGGCATAAGCACCTGCTTAGCAAGCGTGAGGATGTGAGTTCAATCCCAAGTAACAAAAAAAAAATAATATTAATAACAGAAAACTTTCCAAGCATGGGAAAAAATTGGCATACACAGAGAGTTAAGATATATCCTACAGAATGGGAAAAAAATTTACCATCTATTACTTAGACAGAGGAGTAGCATCTAGAATATACAAAGAACTTTAAAAAAGTAAACCAAACTTTAAAAAAGTTAACCCAAATTAACCACCCAATCCAAAACTGGAAATATGAAATGAATAGACCCTTGTAAGATCAAGAAGTACAAACAACTAGTATATGAAAATATGTTCATAAATCACTGGCCATTCAAGAAATACAAATTAAAATGACACTGAGATTCCATTTTACTCTAGAAAGAATGGCTATTATGACAAAATCAGCTTTTCTGTTGTTGGTAGTAGTAAAGTTGATACAACCACTGTGGAAATCAATATGAAGATTCCTCAAAAATCCCAAACTATTTCCTTTGTGGGTATGTTATCCTTATACCTTTTATTTCTTAAAAGAGTTAAAAGCATCATACCACAATGATATAGGCATATCCATGTTTATAGAAGCACAATTTATAACAGCAAAATCTCAGAAACAGCCCATATGCCATATCTGAGGAATAGATAAATATAGTGTGGAATTGATATGTAATGAAATGCTACTCTGCCATAAAGAAGGGTATACAAGTCATTTGTAAGTAAATGGATTCTTAGAAGGTGAAAAGCTGTGTAAAACATTAGGAGCATTTAGAATTTTAATAACTGCTGCCTACTTTCACAGAAGTTTTAAACTTGTTGATAGACCCTGCAGAAAGAAGAGCATTTGACACATACTACTTTTTCCTTCAGATGACATCAAGAAATCTTGGAAGCTCATAGTGGACACTATTCTGTTTTGTCTTTTTTGTTGTATTTGTTCTGTCTTTTTGAAAAGTTCATTTTGGGTAATTTTTATATTCATTTGATGAAAAAATAATACAAAATGATATTTTGGACTTTCGTCATTAGGCTTCTAAATAACCTTTAATATGAAATACACTACTTATGTTGAAAAACCTATGTATTTGACATTGTACAATGTGATGCAAATATTGTCTAACCTCCAAATTTGATATTCTCTACTAACAACTAACATATTACTTATTCCCATCTTAGCAATAGGATTATGATTTATGATTATGGAAATCGTTTTCTATTAAAATAATGAGCCTGCCAATGTTTATATTTTATAAAACTTACTTATAATGATATTTCCAGGTAATATGATATCTGTTATGTACAACATAATTTCAGTTCAAGTGTATTCACTTAACACAAAGGTTACATTTTGGAACTATGTTTTGCCTTTTGAAATTGGCCCTCATTCAACATTAAGTTATTGTATATTCATTCATGATCTGTGCTATATTTATACTTGTGCATGCACAATAGTTCTATTAAATATAACTGCAACCCAATGTACAATACGTGATACTTGACACTGACATGAGACATAAGCAAAGGAGTATTCCAGTCTATCTGTGCATTTTGTTTTCTTCTTTTCCTGTTACCATGCCAGCAATCTGTCACTTTCGTTGTCACTGTAAACTCCCTGGATTAGCCTCTACTTCAAAACAACAAAGCCAATATTATCTAATTACAGCCTAAGAATGACCTAATCTTCAAGACCAGCTGCTATAGAAGAGCACAGGCATCCTTTTAATCAAAATTATACAGATATCATTTCACTTTCCCCATTATGATAAAGGAAATATTCAACAGGGATATATGAAAGTATCTACAATTTATGTTGTTTTGTTAATAACTCCTCCTAGCATTTTGATATAGTGGAGCATAACACAACATTCAGATGTGCCTTTTGCTAATACTTTCTTCCAGAAGTCTGTGGCTAATCTTTTCATTCTCTTGACAGTATCATTTTCAGGGTGTAAGTCTTTAATTTTAATGAAGTACAGTTTATTAGTTATTTGTTTCATGGAATTTAGCTTCAATGTCTTATCTAATAAGTCACTGCTGTACTCAAGATCATCCAGATATCTATAGTATTTTCTAGTTTTATAGTTTTTATAATCGGGTAAATGATCAATTTTGAATTAAATTTTGTGAAGTGTATAATGAATGCTTAGATCCTTTTTTTAACCCATGTAGATTTCTGGCCAGTCCAGCATTATTTATTGAAAAAAAACTATCTGTTCCCATGTATTAAATTTCTTCCTTTGTCAGAGATGTCCTGAGTTTTTTTTTCCAATAATTGAGATTGAATCCAGAGAGCACTGGAATACATCCCAGCTTTCTATTTATTTATTTTTGGGACAGGGCCTCACTAAAGTGTCCAGGCTGGTCTCAAACTTGTAATCATCCTGCCTCAGCCTCCCAAGTAGCTAGAATTACAGGCATGCACCACCACAGTCAGATTCATCTGACTATTTTTAATCTGCATTTATATCTGGGATCTCTGTCCTGTTACATTGATATATTTGCTCTGCCAGTACCCATTGTCTTGCTTACCACAGCTTTGTGATAAGACTTGGAGTTGAGTAGGGTCAGTTCTGCAATTTTGCTCTTTCTTTTTGATATTGAGTTTGCTGTTCTGGGTCTTCTGGCTTCCCATTTGAAGTTTTGCTAGAGGTTTAATTGGCATTGCTTTGAATCTATAGATCAAATTGGGAAGAAGTGACATATTGACAATATTAAGTCTTCCTATCTATGAATATGGAATATTATTTAGTTTTTAAATATCTGTAATCAATTTTCCTCATATAAATCTTGTGCATAATTTGTTAGATGTATAGCTATTTTATTTTTGGTGCTACTATAGTTTTGTGTTTTAAATTTCAAACTCTACATGTACATTGTTGCTATATAGGAAAGTGATTGACTTTTATACATTAGCCTTGTATCCTACAACCTTGTTATTATAGGTTATTAGTTTCAGGAAGGTTTTTCTTCTCTCATGGACTTTCTATATAGACAATCATGTCATCTATGAATAAAGATAGTTTTATTTTTTCCTTTCCTATATATACATCGTTAATTTCTTTTTCATATTTTATTGCAATAGGTAGGACTTCTAGATTGAGGCTGAAAAGGACTGAGGAGAGAAGTCATTGCCTTGTTCTTTATCTAAGTAGGATACATTTACATGGGACTAACATTGGAGAAATCTCAAAAAATAATAGTAAATAGTCACAATGTAACTCAATGTCTGACCTTGAATTTAGGAAAATTACATCAAAATAATTGACAGTGTGGGCAGGAGAATGCTATGTGTCCTGCCAGACACCAAAGGCTGCAAAGGGCCTGGGCTGTGCTAAGGCCACCTGAGAGCCTAGTCACTGCTGATCTAGGCACTGGCCAGATGGGCACTGTGAGGTGTGGGCATGGACAGTAGTGGCATGCATGGGGTCTAACCCAGGGCCTTGTAATTCTAGGTCGTGACATTTTTCTCTTATCCCAGTTGAGGAGACAGTGCTACATGCCATCCTGGGCACGGTGCTGATAACAGCTCTCATATGCACTTTCCAGTGTTGCTTTTGTCAAAGTCTAGAAGAGTCACAGCTCTTCCAATCCCAGCCCTGAGCTGAGTAAGGAGTGTGCACAGATATGGTGAAAATGACTTAATCCAAAACTTTCCAAGCATATCTGCTGGACTGTTACAGAACATGACAGCCAGGGTTGAGCCTGCATCTTCAGTTCCACTCCATAGTGAAGGTGGAATGTGGCCTCTCTGGGCTGCAGGTGCTTGCATTTTCACTGGGCTGCAGGTGGTCACACACATCCGTGAGAACTATAAGACCACCCTGAAGTGAAAATATGAACAAGCTTTTGAGAGCAGTGAGGAATAGAAGTAAAATTTATTAATGAGCTTGCCTGCATGATCAAATAATTAGGAGTAAAGTAGAAATGCTCCATTCTCTTTTGAATACTGTTTTATGAAACAGACTGTGAATGTAATGGAGACAAAGAGCATCCTGAATTTCAGTATATTTTTAACTTTGACCTCTCAGGCTAGATGCACTGCAATATTCCAATGTGTAATACTTGGCAGATTCTCTGGGCCATCTCTGTAGGTAAGGTGTCCCCCATCTTTATTTCCTTCATGTATATGGTTGTCACAGTTTTCATTGTTCTTTTTCTAATTCCTTAAGTTCAGGAAAACAAATTAACAATGCCTTCTTTTAACCTATGACTTCAACATAGTGTGGCATTTAAAATCAGTAGCAAACCATGTTCCTCAGATTGCAGAGACAAGCCTTTCCCAACAGCAATTATCATCTCTCCTTTTTTTAGGAGAAAGTGTTGCAGCTGTTTTCCCCTAATTGTTGAAACTACACATTGGTTATTCCTCCTGCAGGTGCACTGCTAAGACATAGTATCTATTTAAGAATCTTCCAGAAACAGTCAACAAATTTATGCAACATGGGCACTGTTTCATAAGTCTGTTCAAAACAGAAAACACTACTGTTACTTTTTTATTGTGTATATTATTTTATTCACTTTTTAAAATTTTATTTAAAGAGAGGGGAAAAAAGCAAAACAGAAAAAAGGGTAGAAACAATACAGAATTAAAAAAAATAAACAGTAAGAAATCACTAGTTGATACATTACATATTGTCTTCTTGGATATAATTGTTCAAGTTACAAAATTAAAGCATACAAAGTGGACATTCAAACAGTGAGGCTGCTAACAGTTCTGTTCACCAATCCAACAAAAACTTAGCAACATGGTTATCAATCCTACACACTTAAACATATATGCAGTTATATCCTTTAGAGCACTTTATTTTCCGCCTTTTGCTTTTTAAGTCAATTTTCTGTTTAGTTATATCATCTTTCAGCTTGTTCAGTACCTTACTGATCTGTTTTGTTGTTATTTACTTTTTAAAAATTTTTCTTATTTTTTATTTTATATTTTATTTTATTTTGAAGGTAGTAAAATACATAAGAACAAGACAAGAGAAAGCCAATTGAGGCAGTGCAGTGAAATTGGTACAGAACCATGACAAAAGCAATAGGTAAAATAGTACATCTGGTTTTCTTCACAGTAGTTTTTCCTTTAATCAGGTAAGAGCAATATCGAAGGAAATACCAAAATTATAAATACAGAATATTCACTACAGCAATGCCATGGATCAGAATAGAGCAAAACAGATAAAAATATTTGCTTTCAAAGAGCTGGCAGAAGAAAATCTCCCTTATTTGCTATATTGCATATAGTCAAACTCACAAGAGATGCTCAGATCTCTGGCTCTCACTTGCTAGTGGGGGAGGGGAGATGAGATGTATGTTTGATTCTTAGCCCCAACGTCGGTAGGCTCACAGTCTCCTACCTGAGAGATGAGCTGGCTGCCTGTTTTCCCAGCACCCCAAGTTTCAACATGGCATGGATCTCAGGAAACACTGATATGGTTCTTGCCCTGGGGCGACTGTGGCTTGGGAGGCCACAGCCACTTACCAGTTCAGCATGCTGGCTGCTGTTACATTTTAGATAAGCTAAAAAAATAATTATGTTAAAAAATTACTCATATGCATTAGCATGTACATAAAGCTCATATGTCATGCTTTGGATTTTGACTATTTGATTTTCCAATAAGTTAAATTAGTTTATGACTATTACTTAGTATTAAACAATAAAATACTAAATTTTCCTAATTCTTTATTTCAAATGGTGTTTGATTATAATCCTATGCTGTTGGATTGAGCATAATCTTGCTTTGTTTTGAACTATAGCTATCAAGGAAAATGTGCTAGATTATCTTATTTTTAAAAATGGGATTGAAATTTTGATCTATATCTAAATAGTGTTGTTAAACTGAATCTCAGATTAACTTGAGTCAATCATGTTAACATCTCTGAAACTTTTAGATATCAGGTACAATATATACATTACAGTTGGGGTAAACATGTTTTAATACTTTTATTAAGTTTGTCTCATGAGTTTAAGATATTTTATTTGTGAATTATAGCCATTTTCCTAATTATAATTATCTTCTTAGTATATTTAGTTTATTAAATCAATTTGCTAATTATTAGTAAAATACAAGTTCATAATCTTTTGCTATGAGATTGTCTACCACTCTTCCTTCCATTATTGTATTTTATATCTTGATTACCATAGCTATGGGCTACTGACAGTATGATAAAAATGAAATCAGTTATGTAGGGCCAAATGCATAAAATATCTTTCTTTATATGAGTGAATAAAACTGGAGTTGATTGGCCAGAAATCACTATGAACATTGTTTTTTTTTGAGATATAGAGATACAACTAATTAATTTCCCCCTTCCAAGGCTATGAAAGCTACATGAACCATTAGAGAGGTTGTCTTTAAATCCTGTAATACAATTCTAAACTGAGAGTCTAATGATAGGTAACTTGCAAATTAAGGCATGGACAATCTAGGAGAGAGTCATAATTTCTATTTGCCATCATCTATCCCCACTTTAGTGCTCAAACTGAAAGAAACACTTTTGATATTTATGCTGAAGTGGCAAAGGAATTGTCTTTAAAAATTTAAGCCATCTAAAAGATGATCTGCAGTGATATTGATTTCATTTGCCAGTTATTGTGTTGTTCTCAGCTAGCTCCCAATATGGCCATCTGTTCTCTGTTGCTAGAGGAAGGTCCTTCATTTAGATTCCTTGGTGTATTTGATAAGGGATTAAGTTTGAAGAGATGAGGCAGGTGTGGTTGACTGTAGGCTGATTACCTCATTCTTGAATACCTGAAATTAGTTTCTCTGCTTCGAGACTTCCTTCTTAGTCAGTCTTCACTATAACTACTGTTGCTACTTTACTCTTGCCTTCCTGCTTTAAACTGATATTTGAAGCGTTTCTTCCATTTGTTTTTGAGTCTCAACCCTTGGACAAAGGCAATTTAAGTCATCACATTCTTGGGACAAGAAGCAGAGTTTTGAAAAGAAAGGACCAAAATCACGACTTGAGATTCAAATACCTGTATCTAGTTCTGGGACATAATTTGGAGAAAGACTATTTAAAGTCTGTGTATGGAAGATGTAGGCAATATAGTGTGGGGTGGGAGATGTGTATCTGGCTGAGGAACTCAGAATTTAGTCTTACTGAATCCGTGGTCTTCTATATCCCCAGCTCATTTTTATTTTGAGACTGGGTCTTGCTAATTTTCTGAGTTGCCCAGGTTGGGCTCAAACGTGTGCTCCTTCTGCCACATGTTATAGAGTACTGAGATTACAGGAGTGTGCAACCATGTCCGTAGGACTTATTCATTGAAATAATAGTGTATTAAGTGTTATTTGCTATGAATTTTATATAATGCTTAGTACCAATTGGTGGGAATTAAGTATAGCTTATTAAAGGAGCTACAGTTGTAAGTTCACTACTCTTCTTCATCTTTATCTCCTCCCCAACTGCACCTTTTCCTGCTGAGTGCTGGAAAGTGTAGGTAGTGTGCCCCTCTGGACTGTTTCTCTACCCTGGCCCAGATACTATATTTGACTTTAGTGGTGCCAGGATGCCAAGACTTTGGCATGGACAATTCTGGTAAAATATAAATAAAATGTAAATGGGTTGAGAATAAACTTTGTCTGTAGGTAGATTTTATGGGCAAGATTGAGAGATGGAGGTGGTAGAGATGATGAATTAGATTTCAATGTCATGAGTTTGAAGTACCTGAGGGAAATGTTGACAAAACTGCTGGAGATATAGTTTGATAATGAGTGCTAAGGGAGAGGTCAGGCTAGAGAGATCAGTTTGGAAGTTGTCAGCATATGGTGCTACTTGAAATTCTGGAAGGTGTGTGGAGTTAGAGAAGGGGACTCAGAAAAGAACTTCAACACTTAAGGACTAGATAGTACCTTAGGAAAAAGACTCATCAAGGACATTAGGAGGAGCAGAAAATAATTGTCTTATGATAACTGAACTGAGAGAAATCCCATTTAGAATGGAGGTGTTTGCAGGACCAAATGTCACTGAGAAAACTAGATATAGACAGAAATGTATCTATTGGATATGGTCACACTGAGATCAGTGTGGCTTCAGCGAAGGTATTTCAGTCAAGTGGTGCTATCTGCTCATATTGTTTAGAGGTGAAAAAGTAATAATGCTAAGTTTGTATCACGCCTTTAAGGTTTGATTTTTTCTGAGAAAGAGAAAAATAAGTACATGAAGCCAGCACAAAGCGAAGTACATTTTTTTTAGATAGGATCTCACTGTATAGTCCAGAACAACCTTGAACTTGCTATGTAGCTCAGGCTGGGCTTGAACGCATGATTTTCCTGCCTCAGTCTCCCGAACGTTGGGATTACAGGTTTGTAATACTACACCTAACTTAAAGGTAAATAGGAAAGAAAAAAAAATTAATCAGATATGTAGGTAGAGGAGAAGAGATCAGAAAAGTGGGAGAATTTGAAGGCAAAAGGTCCTGGAGAGGTGAAAAGGATTGAAACTGAAAATATAGTAAGGGCTGGGAAAGGTAGGTTGTGTGGAAGAGAGTAGATGTTGGCATTGAATAAGGGGAGAAGTTTTTTTCTTTGACCAAAAGAAGGATGAATTACAGTTACAAGAGAGTATGCAGAGTGAAAGGGCTTTCACAGTATATATCAATCACTGCTGACTAGATCATCCTGTCCTTTTTGTTTCAGAGGCTAGCTTTGTATGTTTTATATTGCTGTAAGAGAATACCTGAGAGTAGATACTTTATAAGGAAAGGAGGTTTGTTTGGACCACAGTTCTGGAAGCAGAAATTTCAAGATTGAGCAACCATATCTGGAAAGGGCTTCATGCTTTATCAAAACATGATGGATAGTGGGCATACATGTGAGAGAAGCTTGCAAAACAGAAAAGAGGAAGGACAAAGGAGAGATCCTGCTTTATAACGACCAACTCTCAAGAGAAGTAATCCATCACTACAAGACCCAAGTCATCTCCTCAAATGGGACATTAATTTCTTCCAAGGGTGATGCTTCATGACCTGATTATCTCCCACTAAGCTTCATCTCTCAAAGGTTCAACCACATGTTAGTACCGTTACATTGGGGACCAAGCTTCCAGAATGTGAACCCTGGGGGACAAACCATATACAAATCATGGTAGAGTCCTTTGGCTATCGCTTTAGCCGTAGGCCCTTCTCTGAGTGGACTCTGATCAAGATAGGCAGATGCCATGAGCACTGTAAGCCCAAGCTGTTTCTTCCCCTGTTGACATTGAGACTCGAGACACCTTAGCATTTGCTGGGGCACTCATGTACAGTGTAGCCTAGAAAAATGCAGGGGAGTTAATACCACTCAGTAGCACAAAGTTTTGATCAATAAAAGACAGGAGCTGACTGTTAAATTCTTTCCATAGTCATCTACTGATCTGAAATGCAAGTTATGTTTATCATCTCTCTGAAATGGTCCTCCAAGTTCAATTCTATACACTTTCATATGGACTCTGTCATTCCATCATCTTCTCTTTTTTCCCTGTCTCTTCCTCCCCTGAGACTGCATATTCTAATAACATACTAGGCTAAACCTCATGGCTTCTGCATGTCAAAACATCTGAACTTTGGCACTTTCATATGGTCCAACAAAATAGTAACTCACAAATCATTGCTGTGTCTTTTGGGAAACCCAGGGTAAGGAAGTTATTGGTCTTAATGAAGGAAGAAGTGTAGTTATCTGGTGAATCAGACCTCTTATTAAGTTATTATTTATTATTATTAGTTATTTTTAACATATCCAATATTACCAGTAAAGAAGATACTATGTTCATTTTACTAATGAGGTAACATTGAAATAAAAAGAGGTTAAAAACTTGATGTAGACCACACAACTAATAAATGATGGAACTCAATTTCAAACCCAGGTCTGTGCACTTTCCAAGCCTGTGATATTTTTATAGCACCATGTCATCTTACCTAAAATGCATAAGAAAGGTGTCAAACAAAGACCTTTTAAAAAGGATTCACTAGAGGTAATGAGGACCTAGCTGAGTCTTAAAATCACTATTTTATAATGGCTCAAATTCATACAATGGTATAGTTTTCTCCAGCTGTGTCCAACCATTTGGCTATATGGTCAGAGAAAGCTGCTAGCTGAATTGAGTTAGCAGTGAGATACGTGTTTGGCAGTTAAAGAGGTACAACAGAAAGAAAAGGAACAAGGGAGTTGAGGAGGCTAGCAAGTTATTCATGTATGCCAGGCGTCACAGCACTAGAGGATTACTGTGAGGCCAGCCTGGGCTACAGTGACTTCAAGGCAAGCCTGAGCTACCCAGTGAGCTCCTGTCTTGAAAAAAACTGTTTAATAGATAAAAACTGACTGATGCTCAAATGGAGTAGAAGGAAAGTGAACCCCCAGGTAGAGACTGATTGGGAGAAAATGGAGGGAGTTCAACGTTGAAGTGCAGGGAAGTGAAGAATTGGAAAGCCCTTAAGAATAAGAGTTATAGTCAGAGTAAGATAATGATTTGAATGTGTGAAAGAAGGAAATATTTCTTATAAGAGTGGACTGTTGAAAATGAGCAGAGGTGAAAGTCATTGGAATTGAGAAAGTCAAGGTACTGTGAGGCCATGGTGGTGCATTTTTCATACTTGTAGATTTAGTAGTCATCCAGAATAATGGTGAAATTTGAGGTGGATTGTCAATCAGATGCTTGAGTACTCAGTAAACATGACGAACGAGGAGTTGATTATGTAACAAGAACAAGGAGAGGTAGGATGGATATATAGTTAGTGTGATTTTCAAATGAGAAGATTTTTCTTGTGATACTAGAATTAAACCCAAGGCCTTATGCTGAGCTACATCCCCAGCCCTTTAAAATTTTTTTTGAGCCAGGATTTCATTAAGTCACTAAATTGTCCAGGCTGGGTTCAAACTTACAATCCTTTTGCCTCAGCCCCCAAGAAGTACTGGGATTACAGGCATGTGCCACCACCTCTTGCCAAGAAGTTTTTCATGTGTGTGAAAGATTAATAGTTTAGAGCTCTGAAAACTACCTCTTGGTAAAGTCTGGTTTTACTGCCTGTTTTGTAAATAAAATTTTATTGGCTGTGTTCCAAACTGGGCCTACAAAGCTTAAAATATTTACTATCTGGTAATTTAAAGGAATAGTTTGCCCACCTCTGATTTAGAAAATGAAAAGTAGGATTAACGAGAATAATAACATTACTCTCCCTAACCCACACCCCACTGTGCAGGTTGTGCAAGAAACAGCAGTTCTGAGATGGCTCTATAAGATTAGGGGCTGTAGGGGAGAGACCCAGCTTTCAATTAGCAACAGGAGATAGAGTGAGTGTTGAGGGAACTCCACACTTGATAAAAGGCTCCAACTCTATGAAATTTTGTACCTACTTTGCATTATATTTTTATGGGCACAAATAACCAGTTTAGTTTCTTTTTTTATTGTTAGTCAAAGCTTCTTGATGATGATAATGTGAAATATTTGAAGAAAATTGTTGTTGAGTTGGAGAAGGTCTTGTATCAGATTGAAACTGAGTTGCAAATAAGAAATGAAGAAACCCTAGGTAGATTCTAATTTGCACTTTTTGTTTGTTTGTTTGTTTAATCACCAGAAGTCTTTATGGAAACATTCTTAGATTTCACCAAATGCCTTCTTTAATCTGTTTTTATTGTTGTTATTCATGGGCATCTCTAACAATGTCATTAAAATACAGGTGTCTAATTGTAACTCAGACTTAGGAATGGACTCGATTACTGTAGAATGAGTTATAGACTATAGCTATGCTCAACTATTTCAAAGAAAGAGATATTATGGTAGCTACTGTTGATATCCAATTGTATTGTTGTGAAGTGCTGTGTTGCTTATATTGTTCTGTTCTGATCTTCGTTGTTTTGTCCTCTTTTGTTTTATTCTCTGTAAAATAAAATCTAAAAAATTTTAACAAGAGAAATGGTGGAAGGGGAGAAGCAACAAAATGGTGAATAGAGAAAGGAGGTAGAGTGACATGGCACTGAGAAAATTGTTGGATTGCTGATGTCCAGCTAGAATTTGCAATTCGGGTGGTGCCCAAGGATCACAAGCATGAAAAGGTAAAAGGAATTTATCCAAGGATCTCGTTTGGGTCAGGCAGAGCTACTTCCAGATTTCCTCTAATTTAGCAAGGAATTCTTGATCTAAAAGGCAAGATTACAGAATGGCTTCCAGAGAAACTCTAGGCCTCTCCAATTTCCTGTTTTTTCAGTTTGAGAAAAAGATCACTTACGATTCTGTTTCCTCCTATCCACGGGTTTAACTTTTTGTTTATAGAATCACAAAGATAGCAAATTTCCTTTTTTGTTACTTAGCTGTATGGTGTACATACTTCTAATTCTAGTTTGAAGGTAATATATTTTGAAAATCTTTTTTTATTTTATAAAAAATAAAATCTCATAACCAAGTAATAAGAGAATAACAATTATTATTATTATACTGTATATAATTATCTTCAAAGTAGTTACTCAGTATCAGACATATACTAAAAAGATTCTTGCAAAAAAGAAAAAAGATAATAAAACAAATATTCTTTTCCATGAACTAATATAAACTAATAGTAAAAATGAAAGAAATTTTCATATATTGAGATATTTTTAAAACAATGGAATGTAGTTTTGTAAAGTGTTTGAATTTCTACCTACTCCCTATATCTTCTATTATATATTTTTTCATATAAAAGAGACCATGTGGTATTTGAGCTTGTATGTTTGCATATATCACTTAACATTATGTTCTTAAGTTGTAGCCACTTACCGAAAAATGCTGCAAGTTTTTATTTATGACAACATAGTACTCCATTGGGTATAAATACCACAATTTCCTTATCCATTCATCTGTTGATGGACATATGCACTGTTTCTATGATCTAGTTATAGATTGTGCAAGTATAAACATGGGTATGCATATATTACTGTAGTATGATGATTTTAGCTCTTTTGGAAACATACCTAGTGGGAGTCTAATGAAATTTCTATTTTTAATTTTTTTGAGGAACCTCTACACTAATTTCCATAGAGGCTGTACTAGTGTTTATTCCCACCAACAATATAGTAATAGATAAGTATTTCTCTCATCCTTTCTCTCTTTTCTTTTTTCTCTCTCTATAGTTCAATAGAACCCACACCAACTTCCATATAATCTTTTGCTAAGACAGATATGTTCTCCTGCGTCTCAGAAAACTAACCTTCTTCCTTCCCTTTGGCCACATAACAGTGCACAGAGGCATGTTTGGCCTACATCAGAGCAAACTTGTGGTCCAGATGAGCCTAGAACTCAGCCAATGGCTGTTGTGTTGCTCAGCATGAATGCAGCCTGTCGTACCATGGCAAGGTCTCCACCACGCACCACAGTGGGAGGCTGGTAATTAATATCAATCTTGAAGCCAATGGGCACCAATCCAGAAACTAGACGCTGATGCTTGGTCTTGATGGTGACCATGGGAACACTGACACCTTTGGGGACCATGTTACTATGGTACAATAGGCAGAAAGCCATATATTTACCATGGTGAGGGTCACATTTCACTGCCTGGTTGGCTGGCTCAAAGCAAAGATTGGTGATTTCTGCTACAGAAAGCTGTTTATGGTAGGCTCTCTTAGTAGAGATAACAGGGGTATATGTGGCCATAGGGAAGTGGATATTGGGATAGAGCACCAGGTGGGCCTGGAATTCTGCCAGATTGACATTCGGAATTCCATAAAATCTGAGAGAAGTGGTCATGAGAGATACAATCTGGCTAATAACACAGTTAAGGTTAGTTAAGGTTGAGTGCTCAATATTGTTTCTACAACAGATGTCATAGATGACCTCATTATTTATCATGAAGGAATAATCAGAGTGCTCCAGGGTGATGTGGATAATGAAGATGGAGTTTTAGGGTTCAACTACAGCTGCAGAACACTGGGAGGCTAGGTAAAAGGAGAAATGAAGGTTAAACTTCTTGCTGTAGTCAATGGAGAGATGCTTTATCAGCAGGGAAGTGAACCCAGAACCAGTGCCCCTGCAAAGCTGTGGAAAACCAAGACACCCTGTAGACCTGTGCACTGGGCATCCAGTTTATGAATTTGGTTACTGGTCTCCTCCCAGTGGTGTGTGTCCATGAAGATAGTTATTGGCAGCATCTTCTTTGCCTGTGTTGAGTTTTTCAGGGTGGAAGAGCTAGCAGTACCATTACCAGCTTCATCAATGACTGTGGGATTCTGGTCTACAAACACTGCCTGTGGGCACATTTGTCAGCACCAGTCTCACTGAAGAATGTGTTAAAGGAATCTGTTCTTTCCCAATGGTCTTGTCACTTAACATCGGGCTACTAAGGTAGATCCATGTTCTGGCCAATGAAGATCCTAGCAGGTGTTGGTGGACTTGATATCAGGCTGGCCAACGCGGATGGAGATGCACTCACACATGATAGCTATGGGTTAGGGAGCAAAAACAAGAGCAGACACCAGGTCCTGGTTATTATCCTTGACAGGCTAAGATTTGAAGTAGGTGGTGCACTCAAATAATTTTTTTATCTTTAGTCCACATTTTCACCATTTATGAAATGGAGTTAATAATAGTACCTACCATATAGGATTGTGTATTAAATTAATATGTTCATATATATGTACATATATCTGTACTTCACACAGAGAAGCCTACTGCACAAGAATGCAATACTAATAATTATTAGTGTATCAAATAAAAATGCTCCAGTCATTGTATTGCAACAATAAATGCACTTTCTTATCTAGTACTAAGTACAGTAAGCAAGCAGAAGTTCTTATTTAATCTTACATTTGTTCATTTTGCCATTTTCAGCATATTGTGGAAGAAGATTTGCTGCCTGTTGGAAGATGTGGTCTGCAACATAGATTCCCAAAATTGGGTTCAGTGTAGTAGCCATTTCTTTAGTGCACTTCAAATCATCACCATACGGTGGAGCTCTTCCCTTGTTTTAGAATCCCAAGTAGTTCAAAATTAAATTTTAAAAGATTTGAAAAGATGGAGGGAGAATAATGAGGGCCACTTACCACTGACTGGTGTCTTGGCATACTAAAAGTCATCTTATTTTTATTTATTATGTTTTTAAAAGGATACATGTGCAAAGTTTCAACCTTAAAGATCTTGCAATAGACACTTGCTTCAGAAAAATTGAAACATCTATTGGAAGATTTTCAATTCAAATCAGAAACACGAAATTTTTTTTAAAAAAATCACACATATAAAAATTATTGAGTAATATATAACACTATAGCTGAACGTCTGATTTGTTTGTGTATGTATGTACACCTCCCCACACACAAATATCTCAGTTTCTCTCTCAAAACATCTTAGAGGCCTCAAATGGATGTCTGAGTGTGCTTGCACTCTGGTGAGGATTGGGGAGGTACAAATCGATACTTGAAGTTATTTCCTTACATATCCCAGTTGTGTGCTTTAGGTGACTAACATGGCTATGGGCCTTAAACGTTGATGGGCACATGGTCCCTCTTACTCATCTTGTAGTCAGCATATAGTGAGAAGGAGAATTTCAAATATTTTCACTGTACTCTTCATTCTGTGCTTCTGGTATACAATTTAATTTCAGGGAGTTATCAGATTTTGGTACAACTAGAATGGGTGAGTTTCCTTAGGACTTAATGAAGGAATTTTTAGCTAAGGCAAAAGAGGGCACCATCTGGGTAGTGGGATCATAGATAACTATTGTCATTTTTGTATCATTTTCTGTTGGTTGATCTGTATTTCTGTCACTCTGTCTTTGTTCTCTCTCTCTCTCTCTCTCTCTCTCTCTCTCTCTCTCTTTCTCCCCCTCTCCCCCTTTCTCTCAGTTTTGCAGGGAACATATAGTGCCCTTGTATTTTACATAAAATAACTCTACCTCTATTTTGGAAAAAGAAAATAAGCAAAGCAAAAACCTGTATGAGACCCAAAACTCATGGAGTGGAGGGGAGCAAGGGATCACCAAAACTGATGGGGGCCAAGTATGGATATTGATATTGAGCTGTGGAGCCAAGGGTAGGAATATTAGGTGGTGAAGGCAAGCATAAATGATTGGTTTGAGAATAAAGTTGATTGTGATAGGTAACACTGAGCAATTATTTAGAGAACAGAATCCATCCCCCTCAGAGTGAGCTAGGACAACCTTTCCAACAAGTGCCTGAGTGAAAGCCCTGGTAGAATCTGATAATCTCTGAGTTGTTTGGCACAACAACTCAAAGTTCCCTATTTGGGGTTATTGAGATGGATAAGGTAGAGTGAGTGATAGGCAGGGAGTTGATGGGCCAGACATAGGGCTCTTTCCTTTCCTGAAGCTCTGGGAAGGTAGTTACTAATAGACAACATTCCAGATTTATAGCTTTATCACTGGTATTCTGAGATTCTCCACATCCTGGCTTTCAGTGATGAGTTATCTGTAATATAGCTAAGAATGCTGCATAGTATTCTAGAGGGGCTTTATAGTTGGTGGTTCACGAAGAGAAATCACTTTAGTTGGGGGGGGTGTCCTGGGAATATTCATTTGCTCAGTCTTTACCTACTCCCCAGACGCAGTATAAGCCTGGTGTTTATAAATAACTATGCTTGTAGCAGAAAGTCTAGAAGTTAGAAGGCACCCCTTAGTTTTGGGGAGCAGATAGTTAGTGTTTGTGTGTGTGAGGAGAAGCACAGGTAAGTGGGTACATTAACAGCTGTACTAGCAACTTTGCTGTAGTCAGTTTTCCCTTGAACAAGGCTGCTTGGTGGTATCTCTTTTTTTTCCTTATGGCGCATTAGCTGCAGCAGTGCTTATGGGCTTAAGGAAAGCATGGAAACATATGAGAGAGAGAAAGGGAGGGAGTGAAGGACAGAGAGAGAGAGAGAGACTGAGAGAGAGCAAGCTAGAAGAACCAATGGATATCTGGGTTAGAAGGCCAAGGTTAAACAATTTATTATGAGTGAAGCACCATCATAACGTTTGGTATTAAGACAATTATGAAAGGTGGATTGTAAATTTAGGAATCTAAGATTCCTGAAGGAAACAATAAATTTGTGGAGAACCAATTAGATGGCCAGGAATCTAAGGAACAGATACTACCAAATAATGGTTTTGAAATCCGTCTTTGGTTTTAAAGAAGTTTTCCTCAGCATACAACATACTTTGTTTACATAGCTGGATCTTTACAGCTCTGTCATATTAGCCAATTGCTTAACTTGTTTGTTTTCCTAACTTTGCAAGAATTAGAGTGGCATCAAATAAAAGTTGACAGTAATGGTACAGTAGATTCTTAATTTTGTTTTTGTATCCACTGAAACATGCCTCTGTTTATCCATTGGAAAAGAAAGATATCAGGGTTTTGACTTGGGTTAGATGAGAAATGTCACGTCTTTGTGTAACTGACTTTATTTTGAAATACAGAATTTTTGGGCTACTTTGTTTCTCTGACCCATTTTCCCCTCTTTTTGGTCACTTGGCTTATATAAAATAGGAAACTGGGAGCCAGGCACTGGAGGCCTCATGATGACTGTGTCACTGATTTGGTATGTGATCTTGGCCAAGATGCTTAACAGATGAGGAACAGAAAGGTTACAAGCGGTTCCTAAGGGCTGTAAATACTGACCTGTCTCATCAAGATACTGTTTAAGTCAGTAGTTTTTTTTTAATCCAAGCCAAAATCCAAAACAAAAAAGACCCTTTTTCTACTCTGTCCCTTTGTTAGTTCCTATCACTTTTCCTTCTCATGTCTGCTAATGAAGTCCAGAATAGAGAAGTTTCCTTTTGAAGATGGTTCTCATCCATTTGGGGCTGAGTTCTTGGAAACCTGGCAGCATATTTCAAATATACTTTTGGGGGGTTGACCTGTGCAAAGGGGAACTCTATTTGAGAAAGTCATCTGTTTTGAATACAGTAATCATATTTGGCTCATGTAGGTCAGAATTGGGTATTTTGAGAGTCAAGTTCCAGGCCTAATCTCATTCTGGCTTTTTATTTGCACTTAGGCACCTTTGGAGTGTCACATAAAGTAATGATAGCTAGGCTGCTTGAGAGAAAAAAGCTTGCTTGCTGGAAGGTCCAGAAGAGGACTTGGTGCTTGAATCCATCCATGAACCGTGACCATAAGCAGCAATTTATTCCTGATCTTATCAATGAAATGATGATTAGATTACTTGGATCTTACATAGCTTATATGACTATAATGTGTGCTAGATTAAAATATAAAAAAGTTATATTTGAACACCTTAGAAATATAATTTCAAGGCATAGTGATAGTAAAATAGGATTATTATATTATAACACTTGTTTGAGTTTCTGATGGTATAGATTGTGATTCCTGCTAATGAAGTCTATAATAGCAGGACACCAAATAATTCTTTTCTCCTGACAATTTAAATGAATAGTTATAACCAATTCTACTAGTGGGACTGGTATCTTCTTTTCTGCTCCAAGTAGGGACACTATTTTGAAACTCCTCTTTAATCTACATATATCTGTTCTGGAGTATGCTATGATTAGGTACAGATGCAAGTAATAGCAAAATTTTCTGAGATACCTAGAATGGAAAAGTCATCCTTGATACCTCCTCCTTGCCTTACTCTCCCTTCCAGTCTTAACAAATTCTCTATACTAATACCTAATATATATTCTTACTATTTTAGTAAGAAGAACTGGGTTTTTATCTGGGCATACTGTTACTCAGTTAAAAGACATTATTTCTTAGCTTTCCTTGCAAGTGTCCACATGACCAAGTTTTGGTTCATGTGATAAAATCGGGCATATGATATGTTAGTTTTAGGACATCTCTTTAAGAATGTAGAGCTCACACATTTCTTCTTTTCTTCTGGAATGTAGAAGTAATGGCTGCAATACCAGCATTTATATTGGACCATGAAAACATCAAAGTTTATACCTAGAAGGAGTCTGAGTCTCTGAAGTTTTGTTTCACGATGTTGTCATTTCAGCCCCAAATTCTCTCTGAAATTCTATAGTATTAATCCACCTTTATTTTGTGGCAATGCCCACAGAAGAAATAATTTTGAGTGGGAAGATGAATTTGATTTGGGGCATATGATAATGAAACTCTGGCAGGCCAATCAGAGAGATGTAAAATATTGAGATCTATGGAGTGATGGTACAGCTGAGTTAAACTGGACGACTTTCTCTGCTTCTGTGCTTCTGCTATCCAGAGTTATTAAAATCCAGAAGAAATAGAGTTAGCTCCACAGAGCTCACTGTGGGAAATGTTAGCCTACACTAGAAGGCCAATAGCCTTCTTATTGACCGCTGCACTTCCAGTCTTTGCCCTTGAAACTCTTTTGTACACTGCTCCCAAGGTAACCTTTTCTTTTCTTTTCTATTTTTTTGAGACGGGGTCTTGCTGTGTATTTCAGACTGGCCTTGAACTCATTCAGTAGTCAAGGCTGACCCTAAACTTGTAGTAATCCTCCTGCCTCAGCCTCCTTAGTACTGAAGTGACAGGCATATGCCACAAGCCTGGCCTCAAGAAAACATTTTTTTTGTATGTGGGGAGTTTGAGACAGGGTCTCACTATACAGTTCAGCCTGGCCTTGGACTTGCTAGGTAGTCTTGGCCTCGAACTCACAGAAATCATTCTGCTTTCAGGCTCCAAGTGCTGGTATTCCAGGAGTGTATCACCATTCCCGGCCCCAAGGTAATTTCTTAAAATCATTTCAATCTGTGCCTACCAGGTTAGGGTTTGACTTTCTTATGCTGAGATTTAAGGGCATTCACAATGTGGTCTGAATGTATTCTTCCAAGGTTTTTTTCAGTATGTATTCATATACCCAGTGCTCTAGTCAGGTTGATGTAGCCTCCCTGTTCTATTTGTGTGCCACATTTTCCTCTTTTATGATTTTGTTCATGATCAGGATCAACATCAGTCAACATGAATTCTTGTTTTAAATAGAAAAAAGTGTCTCTTCAAAATACCTTATTTCTGTCAGAAAAATCATTGTACTGATTGTTAGAAAATGGCATTCTCTTACCATCTACTGTAATTTTTTTGTAATAAATATGCAAATTGCTCAGGTCTGGAATGACAAAAGTTAATTAAAAAATTAGAAAAAAGTCAAATAATGAAGATGTCAACAATATGAACACTGTCCCCTAGATGTGGCACTTTTTTGTAGCACTGAAGTACCATGAATAGGGTCCTGCTTATGCTGCTCCCTTTACCCTTGACTTCCTCCTAATCTCGGTCTTCAAATGTTCAAGAGCTATTGAATGACATTTTCATAAACCTGTACTTGAGTATTCAAGGTGAAAATAAATCTCTTACTCTGAAACCAAGTATAGTTTATCTGAATCTCTATTAGATTATCACTGAAGAGTATTGTGTTTATTTATGTGCATATGCTGTCGCTGTGCTATTCTAAATGCTCTTTGAGGGAAGGATGAATTTACAATTTACTTTTGTTGTTTTATAATACCTGGACAGTACTAGAGTTACTGTGTGTCATACTTTGCCCAGGAAAATCAGAGTTTATACTTATCTCTCTGACATAAATATTAATAGTGCTATCTCTCACACTTAAAATGCCCCCAGTTAGAATGCCAAATTGTATTGTTACTTTGCTTGTATTGTATGTGCTCAGTAAACAGTTGATGCAAGAATTTGTGACTGAATGAGGATTAAGTAGATGTTTACATAGAGGAATCAGTTGAATATGTGGAATTGCCACCTTAGATAATTACCAAAGAGATCAAATTCAACTCATGGCAACATAAATTTATTAAATTTTCAAAATAAAAGGTATTTTCATTAAATTCAAGAGTATAGAAAAGGTGAGGGCCAAAGATAAGACCTATAGAGAACGCCTGCATTTCTTGGATAGAAGAAGAAGAGCCAACAAAAGAGACAGATCAGAAGCAGTCAAAGAGGTAGGAGGAAAACCAGGGTGGTTGTATGCAAGCCAGGGAGAGATTTCTTTCTTTTCTTATGGGTACATGTCAGCAGTACATAATGTTTATATTTCTTGTGTGGAGTTGGCACATGTACACAACACATCTTAATTCCTTTCTTCATCCCCCTTCCCTCTCTGCTCTCCTCCATTCCTCTTCCATCTCTTGATCCCTTTCTCATTTGAATTTGAGAAAGATTGTATCCCTGCTTCCTATTTTTTATTTTGCTCTGTATAATTTGGGTTTTTCATAGGAGAGAACTAATGCAACATCTAAGCTTGTATGTCTGATTTAATTTACTTACCATTATGGGACTTTTGAGATGGATGAAGTGGTCAGTAGTGTAGCAAGGTCAGCCAGGGTGGATTTTAAGAAAAAGTTATTGAATCTGCCAATTATTAGGTCATTGCTAACTTTCAAGACAGTTTGAATAGATGTGATAAACTGGAGGGTCGATGCTAGGTTGCAAGGGTTTAAAAAGTGAACTAGTCTGAAGAAAAGAGTCAGTGAGAAATTTGGTTGCTAAAAGGAAGGTGAGAAATATGATGGTAATTTGGATCTAGGCCAGGGGAACCCTGAATATAAAGTAGGCCACAAGGAAGGAGTCTCTAAAAATAGCTGACAAAACATTTTTCTTTGGAGTGAAAAGGAGATGGGATCAAGTATCCAAGTAGAGGACGTGGTCTTGGCAAGGACAAAGAGACACATAGCATTTTTTAGACAGAAGAGTTGAGGTAGAGTACAGACAAAAGCTGCATGTATTATACATTTTGAAGAAAGGGAAATAAGGGAGCCTATATGGCCACATCTTTGCAGTGAAGTAGGTGATGAGGTCATTGGTGAGGAGAGGTACACATGGGGTAGAACTGAAGTCTTGCAAGCAGTGGGAACAGTTTGGATTTAGAACAACTGTTGTAAGAAATTCCTGAGGGAGTCAACAAGAGGCCTGCCAAGCTGCAGTGCAAGCCCAGCTGAAATTTAACTTCCCATACTGAGTGAGATAGTTATTTCCACAGAATCCATAGAAAATGTATTTTGCAAGCTTATCATCAAAATGTGTTTTTTTCTTCTCCACCAGGAAAAAAAAATAAAGGAAAGCATTCTGGCTGTTTACAATGTGGCAGAGACCTGTGAACATAAAGTTTTTCAAAAGACTTCTGTTGCTCAGTCATCCAGAAGCCTTACATGAGCCTCAGTGAAAAGGAATGTTTCATATAGGTTGCCTGTGGGAGGTTAAGAACATAAACCTAAAGCCAAAGATCTTCTGTTTTCAGAGCTACTCAGGGACAAACTTTGAGCTGCTATGTAGCTCAGAGCAAAGGCAACACTGACATTTCTGTAAGACAGTGTAAAGTTGCAAATAGCCTCTGTGATAAAACCTGATTTAACCAGGCAAAACCTTTAAGCTTACAAACAGCCCGTTAAATCCAGTAAAGACCAAATGTCAGATGTTGCTCTTTAAAGCCCAAGCAAATGACCACAGTCCCAGTGACTTAAAATGAGAAAAGTTAAACATCTTTCACACACAAGTGATCTTTCCAGATATCGTTTAATCATATATTCATAATTATTACAGTGTTCTTTAAGGAGGATAATATTTGGAGACAACTGTTTGGCCAAAGAGTTAGGCATTAATTTTTTCTTGGAAACAGAGTTTTCTTTCTTTGTTTCAATGGGGAATTAGGGTGGCATGGATCCAACAGCGCAGCTGCCCAAGTACATAAACAAGTGACTCCAAATTTTTTTAAATTCACTTTTAGCAAAGTGCAGTATCCACACATATGCATTTGATTAGGGGTATTTTCATGTGCTGTGTTGTGAGATTCTTATAATGATACATATCTAAGAGTTAAGCAGTAATCCAGATAGAATAAAAGTTTTAAGGAATACATACATAAAGCACCAAAACCAATTTCACTTGGATGTCTCTAACTACTCACAGTTTCTCACTTTTGTTTAGTCAGTGAAAGGATTATTTATTAAGCACAACCTGTCTTAAATTATGAGTATTAATTTCCTTTAGAAATAATTAGCTTGTTTATGCACTAATTTCTTTAACCTTATCAACTGTGCCATGTCAGGGGCATTGTAGAGAGAGGAAAAACACATACCATTTGGGAGAAGTCTTTCTCAGTCTCAATCTCAAGTAGGAATATAAGTGGCTCATTTCAACTGGAAGGAGTTTCCTTCATTAACTCTGTCATGTAATTCTAACTAGCAATTGGCAGGAAATGACATAGGATGTAGGCCTAGGAATCACCTGTCTCTCCTGGAGAGCCCAGAAAACCTATTTGCTTCAATAACAGGAATTACTATTATTGTTACCAAGCATTTATTAAGTGCAATTACTTTATCATGGATGACACTAAATACTCTTTATGTGTTATTTCACTTGCTCTTCATAATAGCCCTGTGATAGTTAGGAAGGTTTTTAAAAAATTAGACACTTGAGGACCAGAGAGTATTAAATGATATTCTGTAACAGCATCACACATTCAGAAAGTAAGCAAATGATTTGGGATTTGAATTCAGGTTTTCTGGTACCCATTTATGGTCCAATATTTTCAGTGGTCAACTGGAGGAACATATTTTAAAGTTATGGTTTTCTTAAACTGGAAGTATCTTAAAGGCCTTTCTTTCTACTCCGTGAAAGGTTATTAAGTGTATAATTTCCCTACAATGAATACTTCTACTTGTACCTAGTTCTCATTTTGCATTTCTGTTAATTTATTGACAAACTTGCTTTTCCTTAGCTAATAATTTTTCATTTCTTAGCTCCCAGAGAGGCATAAAGGACAAGTTTATAGTATAAAAATATTGAAACAATTTACACAAATGGCTACTAGACTCCAAAAAGAGTTCTGATTTAACCAGCTAGCAATTATAGATTTGGCTATGCCCTGAGCTCAGTTATCACCACTGAAATATACCTTCCTACCATGTAAGCCTGGTCAAAGATAATTAGAAGAGATCACAGGCAGCAAGTCTGCACCATGGGAGAAGAATTATGGCTGTTTTCCACCATACACTACCCAGAAAAAGTATAAACTGGCATACTTCAGGCCAGACTTACAAGAGCCTCAGTATTTTATTTTATTTTATTTTATTTTATTTTATTTTTATCTTTGGTTGCTGCTGCCTCCTCCTACCTTACTTTTAAAATTTTAGTTCTGCCATTAACTATGTAGTGTAGAGTAATATCCCTGAGTTGTAGGGCAAGGCAAGAAGGAATATATGACAAATTTCCCCAGCATACTGAGTGCCTCCAGCCCACTCTGCATTGTTTAACCCCCAGCCATGTAATTGAGACAAAGGATATATGTACATGATTGTTCATTCAGCACTCCTGCTGAGTGTTACTTGCCCATACAGGATATTATGGTTTCAGATATCTATAGCCATTTTGCAGTGCCACATCCTAATATTTTCCCACTTGAATGTGGATCAAATTGCAGTCCTGTCCAAGGAAAGAAAACTTTGCTGAAGGCATGCATTTTTAATACCAATTCCATGAGTTCTCTCTAGGCCTCCATGTAACTGGCATACATAGACCAACAACTGTGAAATGAAGAATAACAAACCAGCATGGTTTTAGAATCATATTACCTACAATTTGCAGAAAATTTAAAAAATATGGAGCCAAATCATAAGCAAAGGGCAGCCTTAGAAAATTCCCCATGGAAACAAATATTCATAATTCTGAAGCATATATACCTTCATCAAGCTATTGAGACATAGAGCACAGGTAATCTTAAGTCATTTCCATCTGATTTTCATTCACCCACAAAGGGTCTGTTTTATTATCTTCCATAGTAATACATTAGATGAGAAGAACAACCATATTTCAGAGCTACCACTCACTACTTACTGTGTGCTTCTTCATATTGACATAAACCAGGCCAAATGTAAAGATTAAAAGGATCACTTCAAATTTAATAATCATAATCACTTTGAAACTGAGAAATATCTGAGTTTCCATCCACACAAATACTGAGACAACACAAATACTGAAGCTGAGTGTATACACCTTAATTACAGCTCTGTGTTCCAAATCAAAAGAAACTTTAGGCCAATTCAAGTGTTCCTTCCTGTATAGATAATAGAAAATACAAACATATGTGCTTGAAATTAAATATGTGAAAAAAACACTTTTTTCTTTCATCAGCTGGTATGCCAGAATGAAAAATTGTTGTTTGATTCATGTGCATCAATTATATTTCTTTTGCAAAAACTGATGTTCATTTAGAAAATCGCATCTAGCTCGTATTTCTAGGCAAGACTGATATTAAATTTTTAGAGACTAATTAAAACTTGAGTTTAAATTACATTTATAAAAATTCAGTTTCTAACATAATATATTTGTAATTTTCACATTTTATTGCCTTAATTATAGTCCTTTTCTTATTTCTGTATGTTTAAATTTTTTATTATTAAAACAATAAAATATGTACAAAAGGGTGGGTATGGTGGTACATGCCTGTAATCCCAGCGCTTGGGAAGCTGAGGCAGGAGGGTCAGCCTAGTTCAAGGTCAGCCTAGTTCAAGTTCAGCCTGGGCAACACAGTGAGCTCAGGTCCAGCCTAAATTACACAGCAAGATCCTGGCTTAGAAAAACAAAGCAAACACACATACACACTATACACACACACACACACACACACACACACACACACACACAAAAGAAAATTCAAAGAGAAATTGGCAGCTCTATGTACATTGCATCATTATTCACAATAGCCAGTGAGTAGAAATGTCCTTTAGGGGTCGGGAGGATAACGGGCTATTTTTCTGGGTGTCATCCCTAGAGAAAGAAAGCACATGGAGCCAATAGCAGCGACAGCAAGCAAGCATCTTTATTCTCCAGCTTGTATATATTGGCTGTTATCAAGGTTTATATTCTTGTGTATTGTCATAATCATGTAGCACATGCACAGATGTCTATGCTGTCATATTTTTTTAATTTTTTATTTAAAGAGAAACAAAAGCATGAAAAAGTAGAGATAATACAGAATTCCAAAAAAAAGATAAACAATAAGAAATCACTAGTTGGTAAATTATATATTGTCCTCTTAGAAATAGTTGTTCAAGTTACAAAATTAAAGCATACAAAGTAGATAGTCAAACAGTGAGAGTGTAAACAGCTACACATGCATGAATCTCTACATGTATTTCTATCCTTTCTGTATTAGAGGGAAAAACAAAACCTAGCAAGACAAAACAAAACAAATTCCTATAAACACATGAAACCAAAAAGTCATATCAAACCACAGTACAAGGTGATCTACAATGATTACTGTGTTGTTTCTTATTATCTTCAATACAATTGTCTATATCATCAGGCATAACTGAATATAGCAGTATAATTGAGTAAAGCAATAAATAACAATATTAGTAAAAGTAAAACATTGTAGACAGAATAAAACTTCAAAGGCAGGTAATAATCAAACCATAGTGGATATTGTAGTGGATCTTGTCATCTTAAATGTAGTTGCCTATACTCTCAGACTTGACACTATCAATCATAACAGCTTTGAATAAAATCTATCAATACAAAACAGCGATCCAACAAACTGGATTCGATTATGATCAGTCATTGTAAAACAGTGTAGGTTTTACAGAGCTTTAGATAAAGTTAATAGAAAATTAAGGATGATTACCGTACTATATCCTGTTATTTTTGGGATTGCTGTCTGTGCCCTCAAATCTAGTACAGGTAGAATGACTAGAACAGAATATAATACATCTAAGTAGAGTAATGTGACTAATGTGGGTTTTAAATCCTGGTGCACTATTAACAATATAGTATATCAAGGCCATCTATATTAGAGATTCTAGCCATCCTTCTCTGCCTTGTTTCTTCTATGCTATATTTCTGCCTTTGTTTGTCTAGTTTTCTCTTTCATTCTACTGCCTGCCCCACTCATTGAGGCCTTTCTGTCACTTTTCCTAAAATCCTGGTATTTTTTTTTCTCTCTCTAGAATGTCCTTCAGTGTTCTCTGTAGGGTTGGATTGGTGGTCACAAACTCCCACAGTTCCTCTTTGTCATGGAAGCATCTTGTTTCTCCATTAATTTCTAGTGACAGTTTTTCAGGGTACATCAATCTGGGCTGGAGGTTATTTTCTTTCAGGGCTTGGAATATTTCCCTCCAAGCTCTTCTTGATCTGATGGTCTGTGTTGAGAAGTCAGCCGTGATTCTGATGGGCTTACCTTTATAGGTAATCTGTTTCTTTTCTCTGATGGCTTTTAATATTCTGTTTTTGTATTGAATTTCTGGTATCTTGATTATTATATGGCTGGGTGTAGCTCTGTTTTGGTTATAGGTGGCTGGAGTTCGGTATGCCTCACAGAAGAGAATGTCATTTTCTTTTCCCATGCTTGGGAAGTTTTCCTTAATTATTTCCATGAATAGCCTTTGTAATTCACCTATATGTATTCCTGCTTCTTTGTTCACATTTCTTATTCTTAAATTATAGATTCTCTTGTCATCTTCTAGCCTTTGTATTGTTACAGCTTGTTTCCTTGTTATTTTTAAGATATCTTTCCTTTCACAATCACACATTGCAAACTTGTCTTCAAGTTTTGATAGTCTATCCTTAGCTTCTTTTAAGGAGTTTTGCCAGCTTTCAATGGAGGTTTTAATTTCCTGGTAGTCTCTTTGAATCTGCTTCATATATTCTATATTTTCTTTATATTCTTTATCGAATGATTCTCTCCTTTTTTTGTGTTCCTCCCTTCTTCCATCTGTATCATCCTGAGAGATGCTTCTTGAGAGCATTTCTTTTATTACTCTACTCATATCTTGCTTTACCTGATTTAATATTTCAGTTTTGAGCTCATCTACAAGGTACCGAAAGATGTCTTAATGTCCATTGAAGCCATGTCTGATGTTGTTTGTTTGCTGCCCTCAGTCTCCCTTGTTTTTCCTTCTCCTGGATCAGTGTTCTCAGGGTTCTGGGCTGGGGGCCTCCTCCTGCCTCTCTCTCCTGTCATGGCCCTGGCTTCCTCCACATGGGTTACAGTGCAGGTCCCAGCCCACTTCCCTGTTGGCCATGTTTCCTCCAAAGCACGCTGGCAAGGGAACTCTGCCCTCTCCTGCCTGCTCTTGTCATTGAGGTGTAAGCAGTGGCTGTATTTGCCTGCTCCTCCCCACCAGGCCAGCCAGACTTCAGGTGCCTTTACCTGGTTAGTACTTGCTAGGTGCAGGGAATCAATTTGGGATGGCTCATTGGATCCTGGCCAGAAGCGCAGCCCAGTCCAAGCAATTCCCACAAATCTGTTCTGGGGAGGGAGCATCCAGCTGAAGTTCACTGTTGCTCCCAGTTTAGGCTCCTCCTGCCCGATTCCAACATGTTGCCCATTTGGTTGTGCCCTTCCTGTGGGGAGGGGTCTCATTCCCAGCACTCACCATGGATTAATGAAGTTCCCTTCACCGGCTCCACTCTCCATTGGGCTCACCAACCCCCGACTTCAGTGCTGCTGTGCTTCCTGTGAGTGGCAGTGGGAACGAGTTTGGGTGGCTCTGCTGGATGGCACAGATTTAGGCCTTTGCACACTTGGTGGGTCGCTGTGAATGAAAATGCTGTGTCCCATAATTTTTAGCTGTTTCAGTTGTAGTCCTGAAGTATTTGACGGGCTTTTTTAGGTTTTAATTTCTTCCTGTGTCAAGAGGATCCATCTCCCTCTGTCTGGGTCTCTCCAGGGTGCTTTATTCAGGCAGATGAGTTATTTTTCCTGGGAGGTTTTGTATTTTGTTGCTCACTGATCTGCCATCTTGTCTTCTCTAAGTCATATTTTTATAAGTTTATCCCACTGTGCATCTGTGCTCAACAGCAGGGTCTTGTCCTCATGGATCCTCAAATGCCTTTAAGCAATTTGAAGTGGCTGCCCATATCCCAACCCTTCAAAGGTTGGGGACATGTCGGTTCTTGTGAGTGGCCCATAGAGCTGACCCCTGCTCACAGAGATCACAATAGCAATAAAGGGAACAGCATAATGCCACTAAACCCTTTGCCACCACAGTACAATTTATGGCTACCCAGTGCCTGGTGGATCCCAAAGATTCCCAGCATTGGGTGAGTGGGACCTGCTGCAAGGCCTGAATGGCAGACACCTCTGCATCTATTTTTTGTAAGGCTTTTTAATGCCTGCATCTGGTATTCAGGGATAAAATTGCAACATTCTTTATGCAAGAGGTCCCAAGTGCCTCCTTGCACTGCAGTTAGCAAATCAAGGGCCATGAGGTTTTACAAAACCACCTTTCTCATTTGGGAGGTTTTACCATGACCAATATCAAAGCCTGGTGTATGAAATTAAGGGCCTGGCTCTTGTAATAGTGTATCTTTTAGGGTCCTTATTAACCCTGTCCAGTGTGTGGGTAGGTATGGCTAGTCTGTGGTGCCACAAAACCATAAGGCTTTCACAATGGGCCAATTGGTGGGCACCATACTGGTGAGCTTATGGCCATTCCACTACTTGTTTTATCATTTATTAGTAATGTATGGTTATATAGGTCAAGTGGTATTCACACCACAGTTTGGTTCTCCCTCAATGTATTCATCTATTGAATACAAAGTGGAGCTACATCTAGTAATTTCAGTTGGTTTCCTGTCATCCACCCCCCAGCCATTGTGCATAGCAGGCCCTAGTCTCTGTGGGGTGGTTGTGTCTTAGTGGATCACCTCTTCAGTGGCCTAGCATCCCTGATCCCAAGCAGAGCTGGTCTAGTTTTGCTGCTGGTATCCAGTCAATACAGTTGAGCAGGTTCATCAGCTTCATCCTCTGTGGGAGGCCCTTGGCTGTGTCAGTCAGGAGTTCAGTGCATACCCAACAATGCAATTGTTGGTGTACATAGGCAAACATATGTACCCAGGAGATGATGCTATTAGTATGGTTCATCCTTGTCAGAAGAATGGTGCAGAAAGAGAAACCATTATAGGGAGATACTATGCATCAGGGAAGATGCAGGCCACATGTTCATCCTGTGATAGGATTGTAGCTGCAGTCATCTTACTTCCAGGTTTAGAGTACCAAAGCTGAGTTTCTGTTGCTACCAGGGGTAAGGGAGTTGGGGCTACTCCTAGAGGGATGGACCAAGTAGCCACAATGTCACTTCCTTTCAGAATGGTGGCTCCAGTGTTGGTGAAGAGCCCAATGAGACCCTTTGGGGCCATGTTGAAGTCCAGGGATCTATTTCTATGGCATGTCCTTGTCTTTCCCCCCACAGCTCCATGAGGAACACCAATTACCCTTCAAGGATGTCTGTGGGATAATCCCAAGTTCATTGACAGTGGAATCTTGGTAACATATGTTCCAACACACAAAGGATTAAGGCCCCTTTTATCACCTTAGGATCTTGCTCTGTGGGTTGAATATGCAGATATACTGGCTGTGCTTTCAAGAGGTGATCTATACCTATATGTCAGGGTTGGTCACTGAGTAATTAAACAACCTGGGGAAAGACTTGCATGCGCCTAGTGAACTTGAAGCAAAATAGGCCAGTTTGGCTTTTAGGAGCCTGTTGTTCCTCACATTCACACCAGCAGCCTGTGGCTGGTAGGGCATATGGAAATACTATCTGACATTATTATCTTTGATCCATTATTTTACCTGGGCCCCTGTGAAATGGATTCCCTGGTTAGATGCTATTCCTAGTAGCATCCTATATGCAGTGGTCAACCATTTTAGTGCCTTAATGGTACGGGCTTGGTCAGCAGAGGGAACAGGATGGGCAAAGCCTACACCTGTGGCTGTGTTCACAATGCTAAGAGCATATCTATGTCCTGGTAAGAGGGGCAGAGGCCCAATATAATACACCTGACATCCTTATAGAGGATAGGGTGCTCATGCTTAGCTGTGTGGGTCCCTTTCTCCTCCAGGGGCCAAATGGGGGTTCTGTGGACATGCATTTACCACAGCCTTCAAAGTTGAGGTGCCATCACTGTGCTACTGCTTATATGGTGCAGGGTTCTATATGTCCTAGTTTCTTTTTTTTTTCATTTTTTCAATTTAAAGAGAAAAAAAACATGTAAAGGTTAGAAATAATACAGAGTTGAAAAAAAAAGATAAACAGTAAGAAATCCCTAGTTGATAAACTGCTTATTGTCCTCTTAGAAATAGTTGTTCAAAAACGCAAACTGCACGGGAAACACTTCAAAGAATCAACAAATGGGATCTCATATTATTGAAAAGTTTCTGCACTTCAAAGGAAATCACCAACAGAGTGAAAACAAAACCCACAGAGTGGGAAAGAATTTTAACCAGCAACCCCTCAGACAAAGGACTTGTGTCCAGAATGTATAAAGAGTTGAAAAACATTAAGCTCCCCAAATTTAAAGACCCTCTCCAAAAATGGGCATCTGAGATGAACACACAGTTCTCAGAGAAAGATATACAAATGGCAAATAGTTACATGAAGAAATTTTCACCATCACTGGTCATTTGAGAAATGCAAATTAAAACAGCATTGAGATTCCACCTTACTCCGAAAAGAATAGCTGCCAACAAGAAATCAATTGATAACTAATGTTGGCAAGGCTGCGGGGAAAAAGGAATACTGCTCCATTGTTGGTGGGAATGTAGACTGGTGCAACCATTATGGAAATGCATATGGAGAATTCTCAGAAGACTAGGCTTGGAAGCCCCATTCAATCCAGCTATTCCCCTCCTGGGTATTTTCCCCAAAGAACTGAATATTTCATATCACAGTGATATATGTGCACCCATGTTAATCCTGGAAACAACCCAGATGCCCATCACCTGCAGAGTGGATGAAAAAGATGTGGCATTTTTATACAATGGAATGTTACTCAGCTATAAAAAAGGATGATCTTGAGGCCTTCATAGGCAAATGGAGACAACTTGAGACTATCCTCATTAGTGAAATAAATGAGAATCATATTTATAAATATCATATTGTGTCTCTAGTATAAAAAGTAAATAAGAACTACAAGAGTAATAAAACCAAAATGTGTAATTGTTATTGTAAAAAAGAGAGGAAAAGAAAGTGCTCTAAGGGATATAACTGCATGTATGTTTGAGTGTGTAAAATAGATGACCATATTGCTGAATCTTTGTTGGATCTTTGAGTAGAACTGTTTGTAGTCTGACTGTTTGAATATTTACTATTTACCCTTTAACTTTGTAACTTGAACAACTACATCCAAGATGACAGTATGTAATTTATAAATTACTGATTTCTTAGTGGGGCTTTTTCTCATTTTCCTTTTTCTTTCTTTCTTTTACAATTCTGTATTGTTGCTACCATTTTTTCTGTTTTGCTTTTTTCTTATCTTTAAACAAAATTTTAAAAATGTACAATTGCTATTGTAAAAAAGAGGAAATAGGAAGCACTATAAAAGATATAGCTGCATGTATGTTTAGGTGTGTGGGATTGATAACCATATTTCTAGGTTCTTGTTGGATTGTTGTACAAATCTGTTTGCACTCTCAGTGCTTGAGTGTCCACTTTGTGTGCTTTAATTTTGTAACTTGAAAAAGTATTTCTAAAAGAACAATATGTAATTTATCAACTAGTGATTTCTTACTGTTTATCTTTTTTTCTTGAAATTCTTTAGTATTTCTACCTTTTTCCTGTTTTTTTCTCTTTAAATAAAAAACTACAAAAAAAGAAATAGCTGTTCAAGTTACAAAATTAAGTCATACAAAGTAGATATTCAAACAGTGAGACTGTAAACAGCTAGGAATGCATGAATGTCTACATGTATTTCTATGCTTTCTGTATTAGAGGGTAAAACAAAACCTAGCAAGACAAAACAAAACAAAACAAATTCCTATAAACACATGAAACCAAAAAGTCGTAAAAAACCACAGTACAAGGTGATCTAAAATGATTACTGTGTTGTCTCTTATTATCTTCAATAGAATTGCGTATATCATCAGGCGTAATTGAATATAGCAGTATAGTTGAATATAGCATTACATAACAGTATTAGTAAAAATAAAACACTGTAGACAGTATAAAACTTCAAAGGCAGATAATAATCAAAGCAGATTCTAGTGAATCTTGTCATTTTCAGTGTGGTTGCCTGTACTCTCAGACTTGATATTTTCAATGATAACAGCTTTGAATAAAATCTATCAGCACAAAACAGCAATCTAACAAGCCAGATTTGATTATGATCACTCATGGTAAAACAGTGTAGGTTATACAGAGTTTTAGATTAAGTTAATAGGAAATTAAGGATGATTACCATACTATATCCTACTATTTTTGGGATGACTGTGCCCTCAAATCTAGTACAAGTAGAATGACTGGAACAGAATATAATACATCTAAGCAGAGTGGTGTGAGTAATGTGGGTTTTACATCCTGGTACCACTATTAACAATATAGTGTATCAAGGCCATCTATGTTAGAGATTCTAGCCATCCTTCTCTGCCTCATTTCTGTTATGCTATTTTTCTGCCTTTTCTCCCTCATTCTACAGCCTGCCCCATTTGTTGAGACCTTTCTGCCACTGTTCCTAAAATCCTGGTATTTTTTTTCTCTCTCTAGAATGTCCTTCAGTGTTCTCTGTAGGGTTGGATTGGTGGTCACAAACTCCCACAGTTCCTCTTTGTCATGGAAGCATCTTGTTTTTCCATTAATTTCTAGTGACAGTTTTTCAGGGTACATCAATCTGGGCTGGAGGTTATTTTCTTTCAGGTCTTGTAATGCTTCACTCCAAGCTCTTCTTGATCTAATGGTCTGTGGTGAGAAGTCAGCCGTGATTCTGATGGGCTTACCTTTATAGGTAATCTGTTTCTTTTCTCTGATGGCTTTTAATATTCTGTTTTTGTATTGAATTTCTGGTATCTTGATTATTATATGGCTGGGTGTAGCACTGTTTTGGTTATAGGTGGCTGGAGTTCGGTATGCCTCACAGAAGAGAATGTCATTTTCTTTTCCCATGCTTGGGAAGTTTTCCTTAATTATTTCCATGAATAGCCTTTGTAATTCACCTATATGTATTCCTGCTTCTTTGTTCACATTTCTTATTCTTAAATTATAGATTCTCTTGTCATCTTCTAGCCTTTGTATTGTTACAGCTTGTTTCCTTGTTATATTTAAGAGATCTTTCCTTTCATGATCACGCATTGCAAACTTGTCTTCAAGTTTTGATAGTCTATCCTTAGTTTCTTTTAAGGAGTTTTGCCAGCTTTCAATGGAGTTTTTAATTTCCTGGTAATCTCTTTGAATCTGCTTTATGTATTCTATATTTTCTTTATATTCTTAATGTCCATTGAAGCCATGTCTGATGTTCCATGTTTGCTGCCCTCAGTCTCTTTTGTTTTCCTCTCCTGGATTAGTGTTCCTAGGGTTTTGGGTTGGGGGCTTTTTCTTGTTTTTCTCTCTTGTCATGTTTTTGGTTTCTTCCATACAGATGTATGGTGGAGGTCTCAGCCCCTTTCTTTGTTGGTTATGGTTCTTCTCAAGCACACTGGCAAAGGGTTTCTGACCTCTCCTGTTTGCTTTTGTCACTGAGGTATAAACAGGGGCTGCATATACTGGCCCCTCCCCACTGGGCCAACTGAACTTCAGGGGCCTTCACCAAGTTAGTGTGTGCTAGGGAATTGATTTGGGACAGCTTATTGGGTCCTGGCCAGGGGCGTGACCCAATCCAAGCAAATCCCTTGAATCTGCTCTTGGGAGGGATCAACCAAATGTAGTCACTGTTGCCTATAGTTCAGGCTCCTCCTGCCTGACGCCAACATGCTGCCCACTTGGTTGCACTCTTCCCCTGGGGGGTCTTATTCACAGAACTGACCATGGATTAATGAAAGTCCCCTCACCGGCTCCGTTCTCTGTTGGGCTCACCATCCCCTGACTTCAGCACAGCTGTGTCTCTTGTGCATGGCAGTGGGAACAAGTTTGGGTGGCTTTGCCAGCCAGCACAAATTCAGGCCAGTGCGAATTCAGGCCGGCATGAACTTGGCAGGTCACAGGAAAGCACCATGTCTCATAATTTTAGCTGTTCCAATTGTAGCCCCAAGACTGTGTGTTTGACGAGCTTTCTTTGCTCTAACCTCTTCCTGTGTCATGAGGATCCATCTCCCTCTGTCTGGATCTCTCCAGGATGTTTTACTCTGGCATGTGAGCTGTTTCTCCTGGGAGGCTTTGTATTTTGTTGCTCACTGGTCAGCCATCTTTAGCACTTCCTGTGTCCTAGTTTCTGCTGGAACCAAGGTACCATTGCAGAAGGTAGCCTTTGGAGAATGGCTACCCTTGTCAAGGCATCAGCTGAGTCATCAGTGGTGAGAGGAGAGACTTATTTCCTGAAATATGATACACTATATGACTAGTTGTTTGGCCACGCTCCCATAAATCTCACCATAAGTCAGTACCCTACAAGGGTTGGTGACCTATCTGCCAATCCTGAACTTCCCAAACCAGTAACCAAAATATCAGCCTTCAAAACATGGCTCAACTGTCCATACAAACATATAGGGAGCCTTCTTTTTGTATTATCAGTAGCCACACTGTCTCCAACTCTGTGCATTGGCCTGACCCACCCATTCCAGTTTAAACCAGAGGATTTCCATACTGGTCTGGGAAGTGTCTGCCATTGTTATGGTTTATATCTGGATGTTCCCTCAAAACCTCATGTGGTCGTGGAGGCAGCCTTTTCAGTGGTGGCTGAATTTAGAGTTTGTGATTGGTTCATTGTTTAGTGCTGAGATTGGCAGTGTGAGCGCTGCACTTTCCCAGGGGAAGGTAAATTGCATATAATATAAGGGAGGGAAAGAGGCTTGATCCTCTCTTTTGCCCTTTTGCTCTTGTTGCTTTTGCTGTCTTCTGCTGCCTTGAAATGTTGCTCCTATGCCTTGCCACTCTACCTTGCAGCCAGCTGATTTTGGACTGAAACCTCCAAAAATGTGAGCTAAATAAACCTTTCCTTTATTAATTTTGAGCATCATATGTTTTGTCTGAGCAATCCACTGTGAGGTTGTACCATGGCTGCACTCATTGGCATACTAGGTGTCAGCTGGAGGTCCCTCTATTCTTCCTGCATAGAATCTAGGTGTCTTGACCAGTAGTCCATCATCCTGTACAGTTTCCTGTGCCATATATGCTACTGTTGCCAATTTGGCTGCCAGCAGGCTAGTCAAAAAGAGGCCTGCTATAGTAAATAGGTTCCCAAATAAGTGAGGGTGGTGGCCTGGGTCATTCCATTTCTGGGACAGGATATCCATGTACAGACTCAACTTTTTATCAGGTATTTGGTCTGTTCTACTGTCTGCTGCCCTGTGATCCTTTCACAGGAATGTAGAGCAGCATATACTACTTCTGACTGTTTTTCAATAAGGGAATACTGGTTTTGGCTCTTTTGCACAACTGGAACCAAAACCCAATTGACTGTTTCCCTTTACTTTGCCTTTGCATAGGCTCCAGCCAAATCCAACATCATCTACACTCACTATTAGAGTAAATGGCAGGGTAGGATCAATGACTCAGAAGGCTTGTACTTGTGCAACTACCCTCTTTGAGTCCTGGAAAGCAGATTCTGCTCATCTGTCCAGTCCCATGTCATGTCCTTTTGGGTCATCTGGTAGAGGGTATCTCAGTGCACTATGAATGTTTTCTAAAAGAGCAACAAGGCTACATATGCCTACAATCAACAAACTGTCATGGGTCTAGGTTATGCCTGGACTTTATCAATAATGGCATTGGGAATTGCTATTATGTTACCTAACCATAAAACCACCAAGAATTTGGCAGACAACCCAGGCCCTGAACCTAGTCTTTGTTGATTGCCCACCCTCAAGCCAGGCTTCATACTGTCTGCAGCAGCTTCCAAATATGCAAGGCAATCAGAGGTTAACATAGTTTCATCAATATACTGGAATAGTGACGCAGAGTGTGGCTTGGTCTGGGTGATTAAGTCCTGGACTACCAGGCCATGGCACAAAGTCAAGCTATGTGAAGGTAAATTGGTCCTGACTGTGAGACAATATAGCAATAGAGAAGGAGCCATTGGCTAAATCCACAAAATAATGATATCAACCCAGCATCTGAGTGAGACAATCCATGAAGTCAGTAAAATTTGGCATCATTGCATGTAACAGAGAGGTCATTTTATTAAATTCCCAGTAATCTACAGTCATTCACCCTGTCCCATTTGGCTTCAGTATGGACCATACTGGGGAGCTGAAAGGGCTATGTGTCAGATGTATGACCCCTGACACTTCCAGTTTCTTTATTTTATTTTGAATGGGAAAAAACACAGAAAAGAAAAACAAAAAACAAGAGACATACAAACAACAACTACAAGAACAACAAAAACCCCAAAACAATAACAATATAGGCTTTCAAAACAAGATGATAGGAATTTAACAATGGTTGTAATATTGCATAGTGTTATCGTCAAAAGAGTTACCTAGATTATCAGATATAGACATGCAAATTAATCTACTCATATAAGTATTAACTGTTCTTTATCAAAAACTAATAGAATTAGTGGTATAATTATCTTAGCTATTTTATGTATATATATATATAAAATTTATATGTTTTTCCTTTTCCCTTCCTTCTTTTCTCTTTTCCCCTATCCCACTTACGGTTTGTCCTATTTCTTCATGGTTCCCAGGTAGCTGATATTGCTTCATGCACACAACCCATATAGCCTATGTGACAGTTAGCAGTGCATGTTGTGGCTGTCCTTGGACTACGGTTTTCACCATGTGAATCCTCAAGTGGAATTCTCCCTGCATGATTCCGAGACAAGCACCAGTCAGTATGTCCACCCCCAGAATATATTCAGCAAGCAGAGAATCTTAGACACCATAAGGGCACGAGGTCAAGGACCCAATAATGTCATCTGAGCTCTCCAGTCTGTGATGTCATGACTTTGTACCCTTCTAAGCATGCAGTAGGTCTTGTGAAACAGTCTGGGTTGCTATATATCAGTGGTGAATCATCTCCAGTGTCCTCTAACACTAGTATATGCTCAATGTTCTTTAGCAACCAATAAATAATTCCACATGTGACCTCTGGTCTCCCAGGTTTCTCATTAACTGAGTACCTCAGCCTGATTCCTAATCTGGATAGAATGATACCAGCATCACAATTTCCTATATCACCTTTGGGCCCCTTTGGCTGGTATTGCTTTCTGGTTTGCAACCACTGCCACAGAGTTAGCAATACATCTAAGGGCCACCCATATATCTTATCTGTGGCTAAGCCAGCAGCCAGCAAGTCCATCCAAATCTGGCCCTGACTGACCTTCATTGATCCAGTAACCTGTCCATTGGGGGGTTGGCCCAGCTCAGCTAAGGGCCACCCACTTTTTTGTGTGTTTAGGCTGTATAGTTTTTATAGGTCTTACCTTACCTTGTCACTTTACTTCTATATCCCCCGGATGGGCTACAGTTTCCACAGTCTCATGGATTGGACAATCTGTGAAGGGGATTAGGAGTGTTGCCACTATTTCTAATGTGCCAGTCAGCCCACTTGCCAAGACTGAGTCCTTCATGCATGCCATCAGTAGCTTCTCATCAGAGCTATGATACTGCATAATGAACATCATTTATCTCATGCACATTTTTTGCAGCACAGATACTAAATTTAGGTAGATTATTCTTATAACTAGCTCCAGCAAGTCACTTGCTTACTACCAAACTGGGATGACAGCTGCCATCAACCAGTTTATCAAATCTGACTACCCGCTCATGGGGCTGTCCTTTGTACATCCTGCAGAAACCGTTGCATAGAGGTGGTGCTGGTTATACTAGCTATTTGGGACATCTCCTGCAGGTTTAACTATGTGTTATCAGCCTCTTCATCCCATAGCTGTAACAGTCATGTGGGTGCTGTTTCACCCACCTTTTATTTCAATGTTTTCCCCAGCTCCCATATCTTGATGGCTATATATATATTGTATACATGGTATGGTGGGTGGATGTAGGTGATACCCCCCAGCCTATCTCTCTAGGGTAGGGGCTTCTAACTTCCACTTTCTGGTGAATAGTAGGCCTTGCATGTAATATCAGGGGTGCTCTCCTGGGGATGAGGACTTATGCTCTGGGAGGAGGCAGTACTTTCTGTTCCCCACAACGTGATGTCCATGGCAGCTGCCCATTGTTCCAAGTCCTCCTTGGTCTGTTGCAGCTAGTCTACTTGCTGGAGGAGGTTTTCCACTTATTGCCCCATATGGCAGAATAGTGTAAAAAATAGCCAAGCCAATGGCCCCACCAACTCATGGTGGGGGGAAGGGATTTGCATGTTTATCTCTTCTAAGGCCTTCAATATGTCCCTGGTTGTCAGTTGGACCAGTTAAGGAAAATTGAAGCTTCACAGTCCTTGGGAGCCTTCCAAGATGCTAAAAGGGTGACTATAGGTAACCAGGCTGAGGCCTGGGTACACATGTTGGCAAACCCCCTGGAATCTCCTTTGCCATCAGGTGTTGCTTCCACAGACACCAAAGGAATTTTCACCTCATCTTGCCAACTACACAACTTGTCAGAGTTGGGGGGTGAAGAGGTATTTTTGTGGGCAAGGTCTCCAGAGGGAAAAAAAAGCATGCAGAGCTGATATCAACAACAGCAAGCAAGCATCTTTATTCTCTGGCTCATATATATTGGCCATGATCTTATGTACTGTCATAGCCATGTAATGCATAAGTGGTTGTCTATGCTGTGTCATGATTATATAAGTGTATCCTGCTGTGCACCTGTGTTAAACAGCAGCATCATGTCCTCATGGATCCTTGAATGACTTGGACTTTGAAACAGTCTGAAGTGGCTCCTCACATTCACGTCAACAGGTGAATAAAGAAATTGTGGTATGTGTAAGTCAATGGAATATATACCACTCAGATTTCAAAAAGAAGAAAATCTTGTTTTATGCTATAATATGGAGGAAAATTGAGGACATTATGCTAAGTGGAATATGCCAATGACAAAAGACAAATATTGTTTGATTGTACTTATATGAGATATCTACAATAGTTAAATAGAAAAATAGGAGGGGCTAAAAGTGGGGAGAAGTGTAAATGGGTGTAGAGTTTAAGGTTTGCAAGATGAAAATGTTCTAGAATGTTGGAGGACAGTTCAGGAGAATTGAGGATTCACTGACCTCTCCTGTGACAACAAAGGTAAAAAGCAGCAATTTGTGTTCCTTTGGCAACATTCAGGGGTGATGGCATGTTGCTGGTTCTAGGGAAAAGTGAACACAGCTGAGATCTGATTGTTTACCTGGGCATGTACTAATAGATAATAGGAGGCAGATGAAGCTTGTGCAACTCTAATTCACCTACTTAGTTACTGTCTTTGTTAAGAGCACCTTACTCACGCCAGTCTTCCTCTAGACTTCTCCTACATAACTGAAACTTTGTACTCTTTGACCTACATACCTCCACCTGCCCCTTCTATTCTGTTACCTCTCTACCACTTGTAAGCACTGTTTTACTCTCTATATACACTCCACTTCTTTTATCAGATTGAACCCAAGACCTTGTGCTAAGCAAGCACACTACCACTGAGCTGCACCTCCAGGGGTATATTCTACTTTTTAAATAAACATCCTACATATAAATAAGATCATGAAATATTTTTTTATGTTTGGTTTATTACTTTAGCATAAGTTCTTCCACATTAATCTATGTGATCTCAAATGTCAGATCTCCTTCTTTTGAATGACTTAATTATATTCCAATGTGGTATATACCACAATATCTTTATACACACATCAATTGATAGAAACTTATATTGCTTCTACACCTTTGGCCATTGGGAATAGTGCTGCAAAGAACATGGGAGTGCATTTATCTCTTTGGCATCAATTTACATTCTCAATGTTATGGTTTAGGTCAGGGATAACCCCCCCACCCCAAACTCATGTGCTCAGAGGTTGGACCTTTGGAAAGTGATTGGATCTTGGGGATGCTATAACTGACCTGCTTTAGGTGGTAGGAACTGGTTAGAGACAAGTCAATAGGATTATGACCAGGAAGAGTAAGTCTTCTTCCCTGGATCCTACTTTATCTCTTCTTTTCCTGGACACTGTGACATAACCAGTTTTCCTCTGCAGTAGGCCACCCCATCATTTCCATATTTGAGCCTGCCAACCATGGACTAAAAACATGAGCCAAAACAATCTTCTCTTATTTTAAATTGCAGGTATTGGGTATGGAGTCCCAGGAATGAGAAAGTGAATAGGGCAGATTTTTATACCTGAGAAGTGGGGACATTTTTGTGATATCATCTGACCATGTCATTCAGAAGCCTTTGGGATTGGCTTGCAGGAAGAATTTGGAAAGTTTTGAAAAATGCTGTAAGTCAAAATTGATGGGGCATTCCCGTCATATCTCAGAAGACTAAATGCTGATATCATAGAAATGGGGACAGTAAAGGCCAACCACATGGGGTTTCAGTTTAGAAGAATGGCTCCACTGGCACTTAGGCAAAAAGCCATGTGTGTTTTCTCTGGCAGAAATTTTGTGGGAGACTGAGTTTAAAGGTGGCGGACTAATTAATCTAGTGGAGGAAATGTCAAGGCAGTCTGATATTCAGGATGAAGAATGAGTTATGGTAGCTTCTTTTAGTAAGGTTCACACAGAGAATCAGGAACAAAAATCCAATTGAAAAGTTTGGAGTTTCTCCAGAAAGGAAGTACCTGGAAACATCAAGAATAATAGAACATGATTACTGAAAAGATAACCATTTAAAAAGCCCATTATTTTTCATCAGATCAATAGAAAATATGCCTTAAGGGCATCTCTGGAATCAGAGAGTTCCCCCACTCTTCTCTCACTTAAGGATGTAAAAACATCAAGATATTATGTATCATTTATTTTTCTTTTTGTATTTTATACTTTGAATTTCTTATATAAGAGAAATCATGCAATATTTTAGTTTGTGTGTCTGATTTCACATAACATTATGGTCTTAAGGTACATCAATTTTCCTATAAATTACTCAAATTTATTCTTTATGGCAGATTAGTACTCCATTATGCATACATACCAAATTTTATGTATGTATCTGTTTGCAAATGAGTAAGGGATCTAAAGATGGAGGGAAAGGAGAGTGAAGGGAGTAAAAAGAAATAAGATGTGTTTTTGTAGCGGAAAAATGCCCCCCTCGGCCAGTATACTTCAGTTTCTGTTAGTTGCCGGTAACAGTTTCTATTACTTCTGCTTCCTAGAAATAGAAACTGGCCACTGTGATGCATATCTCGTCACTAAAATGCATACTGTAAGAACCAATGAAAGACAACCATGTACTCTGCCTCTGTACTTCCCCTTTCAAATCCAGAAAAACCATTCTCCCTCAGCCATTGAGGCCTGATTTTTGGGAATGATCCAGATCAGTGTCCATTGATGTAAAATAAATCTACCTCCAAATCCTGGATGACATTTTAAATATTTCTGTTTTTCATAGCATCTGGTGCATTGGCTGGGAAGACTGATCATGCTGGCCTCTTTGGTCACCAGTTGAGGCTTTCACAGACAGAGCAAGACCTCTCTAGGTCCTGATGGGAAGGTGTGCTCTTGGAATTTCTCAAGTCTCCTCAGAGGTCTGGAGGAGCATTTCCAGCTCCCTGTTCAAGTGGTTTATATCAGGCCCAAAAGGGAGGAGGATGCAGTTTGCCCACTTGCCTGCATGTCTGTCAGTAAGACTCCTGGAGGCACTACTTTTAGTATGTGCCTGCTTAGTTCAAGCATAAGGAGAGATTGATCACCTTTCATTAGTTAGGTCTCCCTATGGTTTGGGGAAGGGAATGCTTTGACTTCTGAGTGCTTATTGAATGAGTCTGTGAGTGTTTATAACAGATGGTGAAAGCAATAGACTGTTCCATCTGTGTTCCACAGAGAGTAATTAGACTTTCCTCTTCAAGCTATGGAGCTTGATTGGGCCTTAAGCTGTGGTTCCATGGACACATCTAATAAAGACAAAACAGAAAACTTACCCTATAAGTACCACACCCTAACCGATCACACCACCTATCATCTGGTTTTGAAGGCCTATGATGCCTTCATCACTCTGTTCTGATCATTAATACTATTTTGTTTTGTATGAATTCATTGTGTGTGAAGATATTGACAACTATTTAGCAGAAAACAAGAGTCTTTATGGTAGCCGGTGATGATCTCCTGTTGTCTTTCTTTGAAACCTGTGTCATTTACATTGTTGTCTTCTGATTGGCTTAATTCTGTTTTGTTATGTTAGTTCTACCCTCTTTAAAAAAATTAAAAAGCCCCAGAAAACCTACCAATGCTTCTCCATAGTTCAGATGGTCCCAATTTTGCTGAAAGGCAAGTATCAAGGTGGGCATCTTGATAGTGTCTCTCTGTCTGGGGGTTACCCATCATTTGTCTGTTGTGCCATCATTCAAGGGTACACAACACACACACATAGGGAGTAAAAAATGGGAATTAATTAGTATGGAGTTAAAATGAAATTAAAATGGTGTTCCCTGCATCTGAAGGAAAAAAAAATATCTATTCTTCATGAGAATTTCTCCTGGAAGGTAAGTCACCCTTCTCCACCACCACAGTTGCTGATAACACCTATAGCTTCACTTCACTCCTCACTCCTGACTCACTGACTTTTAGCAAATTGAACTGGTTCCAACTAGCGAGTGCCTACATTCAGCCACAGAGGCCGTCCCTCCAGAGCCTTCTACTTCCTATCCTGGTCAGATGGTATCATCTAATGCCCAACTGAGATAACTGTCAGTAATTAATTGTGACTATGTTCAACACAGAAATCTTGCCTCATTTTGACTGAGGAAAAATTGGACATTCAGCCCTGATGAATGGGTTGTCATGGCTTTTCCCAAAGATAGCTCCACCTAGAAGCACAAAATCCATCAAAAAGAAACAAACCAACTCAGTCAAGTTCTCAAAGAAAATGAACAGGGGTGGCAAAAAGCCCATCATCCACTGTTACCCAGAAACCTGATAAAAGACATTCTTTTGAACCTGAAGCCCCTGAAAATCTATAGCCTTCATTGCACATAAAGAACCTGATGTCTGTAAGAAAATCCAGTTTAACAGATGACCATAATATCTGGTTAAAGATTAATATGAAAGTTATAAGGGCTATGGACACAAAAACGTAAGTGCCCCTTCAAATTAAAAGATAAGGACTCTCAAAATATTTCACATCCATATTGAGGACCAATACTTTTCTGGTAGACAATGGAACAGAACAGTGCCTTCAAAAGTACTATCACTGGGGCAATGGGAACTCTTGCTTCTCACCCTTTTTGCCAAGCACAGACTTGCAGCCTGGGAGGTACTGAGCCAGAATGGCCCATACCACTTCTGGGAAGAGACCTCCTCTAACCCTGCATCAACATGAGAGAGAGACCCGCAGTCTTGAAATTCTGAAAACTCTCCTCCTAGAGGTATGAGCCAAAGATTCACCTCTGGGCCTGACCACCAACCATGCTCCCACAGTGACTGAACTCTGTGACCTGTATTGACAATATACTATGTCTTGGGAAGCACGCAGTCATCCGGTCACACTTCAAGTGCCTAAAGTAGACTGTTAATCAACTTGGAACACTCCTCTGCTCCTGGTAAAAATGTCCAATTGGGATTATTTGCCAGTGAAAGATCTCTGTTTTATCAATAACACAATCATCACCTTGTGTCCTAAAGTTCCAACCTAAACACCTTTCTTAGATTGCTACTTCCAGATGCCACCTGGTTTACATGTCTAGGTTTAGAAGATGCCGTTTTTTGTGGTTTGCTCTCTTAAGAAGATCCCAAGACAAGATGGAAAGGCCAGCTCACTTGAACTCAATTGCCACAAAGGTTTAAAAGCTCTCCCACTATTTTGAGGAGGCTCTAGCAACAGATTTGGCAACTCTAAGATAGCCTGTTTCTCTGTCCCTTCCAGCTCTGTTATGGTCCCTTAAGCAAACAGTACCCCATGCCATGGGAGACTCAACTAGGAATTCAACCACACATCCAGAGACTTCAGAATCATGGAATACACGTAGACTATCAAACTGGTGAAATATACTTCTGCCTGTAAAGCCAGTTCAGGATCTCCAAGATGTCAATGCTGCCACAGTTACCCTCCATCCTTCAGTTTATCTTCCTGGACCTGCCTTCTTCTGCCTTCAGTTGGCTCCTGTAAGCCAGCCCCTCTTTGCCTTTAAATGGGAAGACCCCAGTTCTGGACTCAAAAGTCAACAGACCTGGACTCAACTTTCCAGAGGTTCAAAAACTTGTTTACCCTCCTTTAAGAAACCCCACAGCTGGCCTTGCTAATGTCCCAGTACAAAATATCACTGCACTTCTGATTAATGACCCAATATTCCTGCTAGAAAGAAAGAAAAGCTGTGCTGCAATATCTGGCAGCAAATGGCTACAAGGGATCTTGAGAAAAGGCACAAATCTGCAAATGACATGTGGATACAAAGGTGCTTACTCAAACTGTGAGCCCCTGGAAGCACCCCAGTGACCCACCTGTGCAAATACTTGGATTAAATCACTAAGGACTGCCTCCCTCACTTTGCCTCTGTGACCCAATAACCACTGTCCTTCTGATCACAAAAACTGCTGGTGGTGATAAACCATTCAGTACTGCCACATACTTGCCCACCAAGCTGGTCCCACTAGACCATGACTGCCTGGCACTGACTAATGAGCTGTTCTGGAGTCAACTATACTTACAAATGAGCTCTCTGACAGATGCTAAGTACACTCTGTTTATGGGTGGAAGTAGCTTTGTTAGGAATGAAATTTGACAGGCTAGATATGCTGTGGTCATCTTGGACAAAGTTATTTGGGCCAAAGTTCTCTTGCTATTGCTTCCTGCTCTCCCACAGGGATGGTCTGCACAATGAACACATGTAAGTCCTAAATTATCTGAAAATGAAAGGGTCTCATGCTTCCCGCTGCTGTTTGGAAACTTATCTGCCAATGATTCCAAACTTGCATATACATCCAGTCCAGAGTCTTAAAACCCTCTGAGGATTTGATTGACTGAAATAGCACCCTTTAAAAATATTAAAGTCTTGTAAGGGCTACAGATACCTACTGGTGCTTATATGCACCTATTGAGGTTGGCCAAGACAGTATATGTTGAGGAGTCCTTCTTTGAGGAACCATCCCTATATGTGTCCTACACTTGACTATTGGCAGTGATAATGGACCTGCATTTGTAGCAGTGATAATTCACAACTAGCACAACTATATAACATATAGGTCACAAAGCTCTAAAAGAGTTAAAGAAATAAAGACCAGTAACCAGTTCAGTAAAATTTAACCAGTTATAACCAGTTCCATAAAATTTAGCTAAAAGACCAGCTATACCTATAGATACCCTTGCACACACATATAACCCAGTTGCGTATTAACTACCTCTAGAGCTCTTAAAGGTTCAGAAATCCAACCTTAGACCCATAATTTCAGAGTTAAAAGAGCTTATCCACATGATTGCTGGAGAGTTTGCCTGGACTAGACAGTTTTACTGAAGCTCACTCTGAAAAGATGACACACTCAAAGCCCTGCTCTGGTCACTTCAGATGCTGACCAGTCCATGCATGGCTAAAGCCTGAGGACACCATTCACAGGATTGCTTTATACCTCAATATATTATTCTTCTTGATTTTTGCACCTTTTCAAGATGCTTACCCCAGTCCTTGCTTCAGTTTACATATGTATTTGATATTATATTGTCCCCACTTACCCCGCTGTGGTTTTTGCTTTAGCTCTCTGGATGGATGCCCCAGGAGAATAGCCAAGCTTTGTCAAGCATCCAAGGCACATAGGACACATTCCAGGGTCAAACTGACTCCCTTGGCCCAGTAGTGTTACAGAACAGATGGACCTGAATCCCTAAACACAACATAGGGAGAAACTGTAATGAAGGAAAACTGCAATCTTGAGGAACTTGGCTAGGGCACATCCTAGGATCTCTATCAGCCCTGATGTTACTGTTTGCTGGTTTGCCCTTATCTCAGTAACATGGCCCAACAAATATTTGCTGTGGAAACTAAAAGAGGGGGGATAGGAAGCAGAAAATGCCCTTTAGGCCAGTATACTTCAGTTTCTGTTAGTTGCCCAGGTAACAGTTTCTGTTACTTCTGTTTCTTAGAAACAACTGATCACTGTGATGCATAGCTGGTCACTATGATGCATATTGTAAGAACCAATCAAAGATGGCCAAGGATTCTACCTCTACTTTCCCTTTCAGCTCCATAAAAACTTCCTTCCCTGGGCCTTTGAGATCTGATTTTTGGCAATGCTCCAGATTAGTGTCGATCAATGTAAAATAAATCTACCTCCAAGTCTTGGGTGACATTTTAGATGTTTCTGCTTGCCATAGCATTATGTGCATGTATCAACTCTCCATGATGAAGGTAATTACTATGTACTGCAAACATGTGCTAGTAAAAAGGCATTAAAAAGAAAAAATATTTTCAAGAAGAGTAAAGGTAAATTCCTCTGGAAAATTTTACTTTGTGAAACAGACCCCTGGTTGAGTTGCTCATGAAAGGTTTCCTAGGTAATTAGTTTCTTGGGATTTAGCTCACAGTTCTCAGCTATCCAGGCATGTGGAGGCCTTTGTAGTCATAATCCCTTGAGTATTGTGCAAGTTGGTGCCAGACCTTTCATCCACATGATGCTGGTTTTACTGGCAAGCAGAATATAAGAATTGTGGGGTCAGGGAGCTTTTTTTTTTTTAAATCCAGATATAAGAAGAAGTTCTGGAAGATCAGAGAGTGTGCAAAAGAACGGGTAGTGTGTTAACCTGTGTGAGTAAATCCACAAAATGCAGTAGAGATCCCAGGAATTTTGAGGATCGAGGAGTATCAAATGTTTGAGTAGTGCCATGACCAATAAGCAAAGAACCCAAAAGGGAGGCCATGAGACTTGCAACTGGAAATGCTATAGGAGTGGGGTTGCCCAAGTTTTTTGAAGTTTACAACTCACCACAACTTGCCCTGGGTGCTTAACATGGAGCTACAAGATTTAATGTTTGTCTTGCTGAGTTTCATTCTTGCTTTGTTCCCATTCATTTTTATCCCTCCCATTTTTCTTTTGTGGAATGGGAATTTTTACTCTGTGCCACTGTATGTCAGAAGTGTATAACTTTCTTTCTTTTTTTTTCAGAGACTCATAGCTAACAGTTTGTCTTAAGTCTCGGAGGAGAATTTAGACTTGGACTTTGCAGCAGTTCTGAACTGTTAAAACTTTGGCAACTCTTAGAGATGGATTAAATATATTTTGCACAAGGAGATGTATATGCATCTTCTGGATGCTGGGACAAAATGTTATGGTTTAGATCAAGAATGAGATTCAAAAATCTCATGCATTTATAGGTAGGGCTTGTGAAAGGTAACTGTATATCTGGGGTGCTATAGATGACTTGCTGTTATTATGAGTGGCCTAATTAGGGACAGGTCACTGGGTGTGTGACCTGGAAGGGTATATGTCCCTCCCTGGGTCTTATCTCTCTGCTTCTTTGCTACCACGATGTGGGCAGCTTTCCTCCACAGCAGACTCTTTTACCATGTTGTTTTTTGTAATTTAACCTATGAACTATGGACTGAAAATGTGAGCTAAAATATATCTCTTCTCCTTTAAGTCATGGGTGCTGGGTATTATGTCCCAGCATTGAGAAAATAACTAAGACACCCACCAACAAATTTTATGCTTTTTAACTCTAATTAAACTATAAACTATAATTTTTAAAACTATAATTAAAATTTTAAAAATAAGTCAAGTAGACCTTTGATTCAATGTAATTGGTACCTATACAAGATAATGACTATTGAAAGAGTTCTTTGACCCCAGTGCAGCACAAAGACCTATAGGCTAATCTCCAACCAATTCCAGAACTGTGGATTACACACTATCAGAGACTAGGCCAAGATCAACAGTCTCCCAAATGAGTATATGATGAAGGCTTAAATAAATGAGACAAGTGGTAAGATTTCAGGGCTCCAGGAAGATCAAAATCCTCTAGCAGAGTTTGAGAGTCTGTGGGATGAGACAAGCAATGTCTCTGGGTGGCCTGTTTTTATTTAGTTTTCAAACAAGGAGGTAGTTAGAGTGGAAAATGCAGGAAACTGAGCAGGACCTTGAGAGTGGTTCAAGGACTTTTCCAAGTAACAGACTATGTTAATTTAGGAGAACTATTTTAGGAGAATGTCCCCAGGTTGATTTTTCACTATAAGAGTGAAGTGTCTGCAGCTACAATTTCTATCTTGTTAATTGGAGTTGGAGCCAGGTGCCTTCAGCTATGGACTTATTGTGCCCTTTAAAGCATCTCTTTGTTCTTGGCTCAGCCATACCCCAGCCATGCTGCAGCCCTGCATGTGTGTTCAATTTCCAGCTTCAATGGCTCCCAAAACCACACCTTGGCTCAGCCACCACCAACTTGGAGCTGGCTCTACATTGTTTACCCTCTGCATCGGATAGCATAAGGGCCAACCGAGCAACAGACTAGATCTTGGTCAAGGCAAAAGTCTGGATTAGGAGATTAAACATAGTTTACTAGTGGAGGAATCACATCATTGAAGCTGAAGAAAGATCCACTGAGAAGGAAGGACCTGGAAGATCAAACATGGCTGGTAGAGGAGCAGTGATTTCAGAGAGATTCAGATTACATCAGCTAGATACACAGATAGCAGGAGCATCTATCATAAATGGAAAGAGACATAAGAAATGGATTATCCAAACACAACGTGGTAACGATGTCTCAGTTCTGATTTGAAGATTATAACTCAAAGAACTCTATTCAGAGACAACTGTAAAATATTTCATCAGGAAGAAAAAGACTGCATTGGGACTGAAAGAAATAGCAGCATTTGGAACCTGCAAGGAAACTTCAGGATACTGTTTCAGAGTGGCCTTCCACAGTCAACTGCAGTGTAGCACCCACCACCACAATTATGGAACTAGAGCTGGCTGGGGCCCCACTGTAGGGAAGGGCTGAGTGTTTAAAACCTGGGTCCAAGAGCAACAGCATTCCACAGTGTCACACTCCACACTGTCAAGTTCCCAGTGCATATGAGGGAAGGAAATTCATGGCAGTTGGATAGCAAGCTGGAGAGAGTCTTGCTGAAAATCTGGTGCTGATGAACATAGACCTAACACTTGAGGTCAGAGGCCAGGTTCAGACTGAGTTACACAGGATTGGATGGTCATATTGTTGCCCTGTCCTCACTGTTTGTGAATGTCTGCATCTAGCACCATTCTGGGGGTGGACTGCCACCTTAGACTTCCAGTGTGAACAGCAGCACATCTTGGCTTGAGCTCTACTCCTTTTTCCTCATCTGTGGAAAAGAGCCACAGAAAACTTGTTTTTGTTGTTTTTCTCCTTCCATTAATCCTATTTCCCCATTTTTATCCCATTACTCTTTTATAACCTTTGTTTTTCTTTTGAGTCTGTGCGTGCTTCTCTGCCTCTTGTCTTTTTTTCTGATATAGTTTATAGAGAAGGAATTATTTTTTTTAATTTTAAAGAGAATAAAACAAAAGAGGACAGATCTATGCAGATCAGAACAGAACAATGCAAGCAACACAGCACTTCATAACAAGACAATTGGATATTAACAGTAGCTATCATAATGTCTCTTTCTTTGAAATAGTTGAGCTTAGCTTTATACACAATAATGTCAAACATAACAAAGTAGAATAAAACAACTCAAGAGAATGGAAGTATTCCAAGGCATTCTGAACCAAATAACCGAAGATGAACAATGGCTGCTATATTATCTCATTTTCCATAAAAATTTTATTTTTATATATTATTTTGCTTTGGGGTTTGAGGTTTATTTATTTTTCTTATATTAAAATCCAATAAGACACAACGTGATAGAACCAATGGTAATAGAAAAACAAGAGCATGGTAGGACTTCAGAGCAAGATGATATTAAATCAACAATGGCTGCCATATTGTATTTTCTTCAAAGTAACTATTCATACCATCACATATATTAAGATCAAACAAAACAGAATAAAACCATTCCAACCAATGAATGAAAACATAAGACGTCAAAGCAGTATAATGGTGAACCATTATTTGCATAAAATCTTCTGTATTCTTACCATTTCTTACACTAGGCAGACTATATGGTATTTATACATGTGAGTTTGATTTATTTCACTTATGAGTATAGATTCAAGATGCATCCATTTATTTATAAATATCTCAATGTGATCTTTCTTTGTAGCTGAGTAGTACTCCATTGTATAAAAGTACCACAATTTTTTTTATTCATTCCTCAGTTGATGGGCACTTAGGTTGTTTCCAAGATCTGGGTATTACAAATTGTGCCACTATAAACATGGGTGCACATATATCACTGTGGTAAGCTGTTTTCAGATCTTCTGGGAATATGCCTAAGAGTGGAATAGCTGGGTCAAATGGGACCTCCAACCCCAGCTTTTTGAGGAATCTCCAGATTGACCTCCACAGTGGTTGCACCAGTCTACACTCCCACCAACAGTGGAGAAGAGTTCCTTTTTCCCCACAGCCTCTCCAGCATTTGTTGTTGGTACTTTTGTTGATCCTGGCCATTCTTTCTGGGGTGAGATGGTATCTCAGTGTGGTTTCAAT
>PVLA01011469.1:0-52830 GCA_004027455.1 Hydrochoerus hydrochaeris | reverse complement strand
TTTTTTTTGAGCTGAATGCTGGTAAACGTCCTTTCTGACAGCCCCCTTTGCTCTAGCTGCCATTATCTGCTGAAGTTCAGAAACCAGAGCATCACTTCAAACAGGAGAGTTAGGGAGCAGCCAGTCAGAGGAGGCTCCGGAGGCATGCGAAGTTCTGGCATAATCACTCAAAGATGTTGGGGCAGTGCGGTGGGGCGGTAGAGGTGTACGCGAGTGCTGAGAGCTGTGGGGGTTGGCCTCTGGTCAGTGGTAAATAAGTGAAGGCAGGTGCCAGAGAGTCTAGACACAGTGATTTCAGTCCTGGGTCTTTGGCATCTGATACCCAATACGGGACTTGGCTGATTGAAAACTATTGCATCTTCACTGCCCAGGCTGAAGCCCTTTTAGTGTTTTCCTGTGAAATTAGTAAAAGATGACAGCAGACATAGTTAAAACAGAGCAAATCAAATTTCAGTGTTTCCTAGTTGTTGGCAGTTTCACTTACTTTTGAAGTACCATGGGTAGTAATCAAAGGCAGTGCTTTTTTACTGTTGGGCTTGTAGTTTTCAATGAACTTGTTTTTAAATTTGAATACTTCAATTAAAACTGAATGTGTCCGTGTCTATGAAAAGCTAATTCAGTATTTTGACACATTCCTTCATATTTAGGCCTCATTTCTCAGAGTTCTGAGGCTGAGGGTTGGGTAGGTTTTCAAACTGTGTAATAGTATTTTACACAGTTTCTAATTATTTCTGTATGAAGTTTAACATGAAAATGTTTTAAAAAATCAATTTTCAGGGACAGTTGTCATACTACAAAGGCTAACTTGATATAATTTATGCTATCAATAAATATTTTGCCTTGTTAAGCCATTGCCTTAATGTAACAAATTTTCGTTATAAGATTTCTCAATATTAGTCAAAGTTCAGAAGAAACCTTTAATAGGTTCTGAATTGCAGTGTGAAAAACATGCTGACTACAGTAGGGGATTGTCACCTACTTTTTTTCTAATTTGTAATTTAATTTCTATTGACAGTTGCTTGTTATTAGCTGATATAAAAGTAAAATAAGATTTTCAAAATTTGTTAAATATATATACAGTAAATTAAGATTATTTTTGCCATAGAATCTTTTATTCTACAGCATTATTACGTAATAATGCTTCTCTATCCAGAAATTCCTTACTGGCAACATGGTGGGTACTCTGGGAGAGGGCATGATACATGCCAAACATTTGACTCCTGCAGTGTTTTATAATTTTCAGCATATAGATTACTACATTTTATTAGAATTATACTTATCAATTGGAATGGTATTTACTTTTATTTCAGTTTCCTGTTATTCATTGCTAGCACATAGAAAATATTGCTGATTTTATGTATTGAGTTTATATCCTCTTTCAAACTCAGAAGTTATTCGGCCCTAGCACAGAAAAGAGTCAAAACAAGACTCAATAGAATAGGGTCTAAAATAAATATTTATTATTCATTTTCTATATATAAGGCAATATACCTGATTCATGAAGACTTCCTGTTCTTATAAAGGTATAGCTCTGAGATAAAACATGGAAATTTTGAGTGTATAAAACTTAGGAATAATTTCCAATGTTAGTAATTTGGACTTAGAGAAAAAAATAGATTTATATAATATCTTCATATAATATATACTGTTAATGTGATTTTCCAATAATAGATTAACTTTTATGAATGACTGCATAAAGATTGTTTCTCTTTTATTATTGCAGTGGTCTCATCATGATAAATTTAGATTACTACTAACTGGCATAGGTAGCCTACCTTTTCCTTCTTAGCTTTTTGTCTGCTGCTTCTCAGACCATTCTTTCTTTCTTTTATAATTAAATAGAATTCTATTCTCATTTTATACCCATACCAAACTTACTGAATTCAGCCTGCAGCTTCAGTTAACAATCACACAAGACATTTCCTGATTATACATCCAGTCCAGATATCTCCTCTAAATTCAGCCCAACAGTTACAACTTTCTACTGAGTATTCTGCACTAGACTGTCATAGGCAATGGAAAATCAATATACCTGAACTAAAAGCACTATCTTCCTTTTAAGACTCTGTCCTACATTTGTGGGAGGTAGTACTAAGGATTGAACCTAGGGTCTTGCCATATTGCCAAGGTACACCTCCAGTCCTCTGCTATCTTAATTAACCTTTCTTGTTATTTATTAGTTCCACCATCCATTTCATTGGTCAGTACAAGATCCTTGGAGTCTTACATTTTTCTTTTCATTAACCCTAACATCTAGTCAGTTATTAAATCCCAGTTTGATTCTCTCTACTAAACATGCTCTGCAGTTGATGGGCATTTTGGTTGTTTCCAAGATTTAGCTATTACAAATTGTGCTGCTATATACATGGGTGCACATATATCACTGTGACATGATCTTTTCAATTTTGGGGGGGAAATACTGAAGAGGGAATAACTAGGTTGAATGGAACTTCTAATCATTCCATTTATATTAATCCTCATTGGCCCACCTGGTCTAGGCAGGCATCATCTCACTTGGACTTGTAGCCTCCTAGATCCCACGTTATGACCGTGAGTTAGTCTGTTTGTTACACTGGCCCAATCTTTTGGGGACACAAGTCTTATCTAGACACGTTCCTATTTGGAAACAATATAATAGCTTCCAATTATCCTTTGGATGAAGCCCCATATCCTTAACATGTAGTATTTCAAGACCTTGTCATAGGTGGTCTTGGCCTTCTTACTTCTCAGCCCTTTCTCATTTTCCACCCATGATCTCTTTTGATTCTTCAGAACCTATTGTATTTCTTTCTGTATTGGGTCCTTTGCATGTTACTTTCCTTACATGTAGGTGCAGAGCTATTACCTAATATTTTTCTTCTACTTTCCACTGTACCTGGAAGTTTATATTTAATATAGAGCATCTAGTAGTTCATTACCTAAATGCTCATTCAGTTATTGAACAGCTTTTCAATTTTGTGTTGAAATATAGATTATATTATTTTCAATGTTAAATCTAAGATACAACATTTTATGATTTTTTTAGTAACATTTATTCTGTTCTTTTGTTAGTTAATGAAGATGCTCTTTGAATGCTCAGATGAACGAATTGATTTGGAACTCATTTCTCTCTGCATTAATCTTGCTGCTAATAAGAGGAATGTACAGCTGATCTGTGAAGGTTAGTGCCTGTTCACTTCCCAGGTAACCTCATTAGCATATGATAATTGGAATTTGATGGAAAATAGATACTAAAGAACTCATAACTATAGTGAACTCCTAAGTCTTACTTACCTTGGAATTATAGTGGATACCTAAATCACTATACTTAAACAATTCTTAAAGGTCACATAAAATACTATGTCATAAATGGAGACATCCTTCAATAACATTTTATAAACCAAAGTTATCATTGCTTAAATTTTGATTTTTAAAACATTTTCTACATAAAATGAAGCTTTCATTTGTGAAACAGTCATCTACAATGAAAGGTGATAAAATATAAGTGTAATAGGTTATTGTTTCTGTGTCTTAATAAAATGTAATACATTATGATGTTTCAGAGAATACTGTTTTCTTTAACAAGTGGTACATGTTCATTATAAAAATTACAAATGAACAAATAGGAAAATACTAAATTTTTTTTTCAGGCTGGTCAGTTACCATTTTCTTTATTATGGAAAAAATAATAAGCTTGTTTTATGTTTTTTTATTAAAACAAAAAAAACAAGACAAAACAAAAAGGGTAGAAATAATACAGAATTTCAAAAAAAAAATTAACACTAAGAAATCACTAGCTGACAAATTACATATTGTCCTCTTATAAATAGTTGTTCAAGTTACAAAATCAAAGCATAAAAATTGGACAGACACTCAAACATTGACAGTGCAAACCATTCTGTTCAGTGATCCAACAAAAACTTAGAAATATGGTCATCTATCTTATACACTTAAAATTACATACAGTTATATCCTTTAGAGCACTTTCCTTCCCTTTCTTTTTTATAATATCTATTATAGATTTTGGATCTTATTACTGTTTCATTCATTTTTATTATTTTTTACACTAGAGAGACAATGTGATATTTACAAATGTGAGTCTTATTTCACTTATGAGGATAGTCTCAAGCTGCCTCCATTTACCTATAAAAGCCTCAAGATCATCCTTTTTATAGCTGAGTAATATTCCATTGTATAAAAAATACATCTTTTTTATCCACTCTGCAGTTGATGGGCATTTTGGTTGTTTCCAAGATTTAGCTATTACAAATTGTCCTGCTATGAATATGGGTGCACATATAGCACTGTGACATGATCTTTTCAATTTTGGGGGGGAAATACCCAGAGGGGAATAGCTAGGTTGAATAGAACTTCTAATCCTAGTTTGTTGAAGAACCTCCATATTGATTTCCATAGTGGCTACACTAGTCTACACTCCCAACAACAGTGAAGCAGTGTTCCTTTTTCCCCACAGCCTCACCAACATTTGTTATCAGTTGATTTCTTGATGGCAGTTATTCTTTCCAGAGTGAGGTGAAATGTCAATGCTGTTTTAATTTGCATCTCTCCAATGGCCAGTGATGGTGAACATTTCTTCATGTATTTATTGCCATTTGTAAATCTTCATCTGATAAATGTGTGTTTATCTCAGATGCCCATTTTTGAAAAGGGTCTTTGAATTTGGGGGCTTGATTTTTTTTTTCAATGCTTTATACATACTGGATATAAGTCCTTTGTCGGAGGGATTGTCAGCTAAAATTCTTTCCCATTCGGTGGATTTTCTTTTCACTTTGCTGGTGATTTCTTTTGAAGTGAAAAAAAAAACTGTTTAATAATATGAGATCCTAGTTGTTGATTCTTTGAAGTGTTTCCCATGCAGTTTGCATTTTGTTCATGAATTCTCTGCCTATCCCTATGGCTCCAAGATTTCTACCTAACTTGTCTTCCAATAGATTTAGTGTTTCTGTTTTAATATTTAGATCTTTGATCCATTTTGACTTTAGTTTAGTGCATGGTGATAGGTATGGGTCTAGTTTTAGTCTTTGGCATGTAGAAAGCCAATTTTTCCAACACCATTTATTAAAGAGGCTACCCTTTTTCCAGTGAACATGTTTAGCCACTTTGTCAAATACAGGGTGGCTGAGTGTCTTTAGTTGTGTTTGCACAACTTATAATCTGATCCTCAGGTCTATTTCTTTGCCAGTACTATGCTGATTTTATTACAGTAGTTTTGTAGTACTATGCAATTTCAAGTCAGGGATTGAGATGCTTACTGCCTTGCCTTTGTTGCCCAGAACCGCCTTTGCTATTCTAGGTTTCTTCTGTTTCCAAATGAAATTTAGGAATGTTTTCTCAAAATCTGTAAGGTGTATTAATGGTATTTTGATCGATTGCGTTAAATCTGTATAAGTTTTGGGAGTATCGCCATTTTCACAATGTTTGTTCTTCCTAAACCAAGAGCAAGAAATATCCTTCCATTTTCTAATATCCTCTTCAATCTCTTTTTTTTAGAGTAGTATGATTTTTCAGGTCTTTTACATTCTTGGTTAGGTTGATTCCTAGGTATTTCATTTTTTTAGGTACCATTGTGAAAGGAGATATTTCCATAATTTCCCTCTCAGTGAGTTTTTTGTTTGTGTACAGGAATGCTATTGATTTTTGAGTGTTGACTTTGTAGCCAGCTATGCTGCTGAATTTGCTTATTACCTCTAGGGAAAATACTAAATCTTTTAATTATCTAGAAATATGTCAAAATAAAATGTGATTTTCCTGTGTGTGTGTGTGTGTGTATGTATGTATGTATATATATATATATATATATATATATATATATATATATATAATAAAATGTTCTTTTACAATTAATATCTTGAAGTGTTTCATCCAATAAAATACACGTTTTATTCAGCAGCACATAGAACTTTTCCAACATAGACCCCAACCTAGGATATAGATAATACGCTTACATAAATACAAAACAACCAAAATAATTCCCTGCATTCTACCAGTTCTACAAATTAACACCAAAAGAAACCACAAAAACTATGCAAATAATGGAGATTAAATGATAAATTATTGAATAATCAGTGAATCACCAAAAAAACTAGGAAGAACTCAAAAAGTTCATAGAATCAAATGACAATTTGAAAATATGTGCAACCTACCAAAACCTATAGGACCCAATAACAGTGCTAAGAGGGAGGTTTATAACTCTATAAATGCACATATTGAAAGAATAGAGATGTCCCAAGTAAATAATCTATGGATTTATCTCAAACTCCTAGAAAAACAAGAATAATTCAAATGTAATAGTAATAACAGAAAAAAAATTTTAAAGATTAGAATGGAAATTAATGGAACTGAGACCAGAAAATATATATATATATATACAAAGAATCAATGAAATGTAGTTGGTTCTTTGAAAGGCTATACAAGATTGATAAATTCCTAGCAAAATTTACCAAAAGAAGGAAAGAAAAAACTTATATCAGTGTAATTAGAAATGAACAATGCAAAATAATATCACACATTGCTGAAATCCAGAGCCTTATAAGAAACTACAAAAATGTATATTTCAGGCTTAAAAGAACCTTACCCCAAATTGATAAAAGTTGTTTATGACAGATCTGTCACCATCATCAGACTCGATGGAGAAAACCTGAAAGGATTCCCTTTAAATTCAAGAACAATTCAAGGATGTCCACCATCACCACTCCTCTTCAATGTAATACTTAAAACTTTAGCCAGAGCTGTAAGACAAGAAAAAGAAAATGATTTGAATAGGAAAGGAAGAAATCAGACTGTCATTATTCATAAATGACCTGGTCCTTTACTTATAAAATTCAAAAATCTCTACCAGAAGACTCTTGGAGCTAAGAAACAAATGCAGCAAGGAATCAGGATTTTAAAAATCACTATACAATATCTAGTAGTGTTCTTGCACACCAACTGTGAATCCACAGAGAAAGGTATCAGGAAAATAATCCTATTGGGGTAACTTCAAAAAAATCAAATATCCAAGAATTAATGTAACCAAGGAAACAAAAGACCTGTAATAAGGAAGATTATTGTACACTGAACAAAGAAACTGATGAGGTCATTACAAAATGGAAAGACAACCGCTGTTCCTGGATAGGTGGAACCAGTAATTGTCAAAATGGCCATACCGCCAAAAACATACAGATTTATAGAGAACCAAAAGAGACCCAGAATAACAAAAGCAAAAAGCAATCCTGAGCAACAAGAGCAAAAGCAGGAAATGTTATAATGCCAGATTTCAAGTTATCTTACAATAATCAAGACAGCATGATACTGGGCACAAAAACAGACTGGAGAAGCAATGGAACAGATTAGAGGTTATAGAAACAACTCCAGACACATTGAGCAATCTGATCTTTGACAAAGGGGCCACACACATGCATTGAAGAAAAGATGGCCTTTTTAACAAATGGTGCTGGGAGAACTGGTTATCCACATGCAGAAGAATGAATCTTGACCCATATCTCTGATTCTGTACTAAAATCAAATCAGAATGGGTCAATAGCCTAAATATGAAGACGGAAACACTGAATCTGCTAGATGATAAAATAGATAAAACTCTTAAAGACAAGTGTGTAAGCAAGGACTTTCTGAACAGAAACCAGTTGCACGTGTGTGCGCACTCACACACACAACCCTGATAATTAACAAATGAGATTATAGCAAATGAAAAACTCTACCCAGCAAAGGAAGGAAATAACAGAAGGAAGAGACAATCTACAGAATAGGAGAAAAAAATTCTAGCTACTCCTTGGACAGAGGATTGATATCTTCATTATATAAGGAACTGCAAATATTAGATCATCAAAATAAAAAAATCAAATATGGGCAATTAAAATAGACACTTCTCAAAAGAGGAAGCACAAATGACCAATAAGTACAAGAAAAAAATGTTCAGCATCTTTGGCATTAGAGAAATGTTGTCAAATCAAAGCAACACTAAGATTCCATCTTATTCCAGGAAAAATAGTTATCATCAAAATTTCACAAAACCAGTACTGGTGAGGCTTCAGGGGGGAATAGGAACCCTTCTACACTGTTGGTGGGAATGGAATGTAAACTAGTTCAGCTACTATAGCAATCAGTATGGAGATTCCTAAAAAAGTTAGAAATAGAAATTCCATTTGACTCAGCTGTACCTCTTCTGGATATCTTCCTGAAAGAGTTAAAATCACAACTATTATAGTGATACACCTTGTGATCATAATATTAAACAAAATGAATCAGACACAGAAAATTAAGTATTGTATAGTTTCTCTTTTATGAGAAACCCAAAATATAAATAAAGAGCAAGATAAAAATTAGATGATAGGAAATGGAGGTAGACCTTTTGCCGATGGGAACAGGATCTAAGAATGGAAGAAAAGAAGAATAAAGGAATAGGAAATAAAAACTGGTAGAGATGTGGTATGTACATGTAGCAACTTCCTAAGATGAATTTATCCATTACATATTGCAAACATGCGCTAACAAAAACTTAAAAACAAAAACCTAAAAACATGCATTATGTGGACTGTTACAGTGATACATGTGTACCCATGTTTATAGCAGCACCACTCATAACAGCTAAATCTCAAAAGCAAAATACATGCCCAACATCAGAATGAATAAAGCAAAGTCAGATAGATAGACACACACACACACACACACACACACACCACACACACACACACCACACACACACACACACACCACACACACACACACTGGAGCCCCACTCAGCCATGGATAAATTTGAGTCATTTGTAAAACAATGGATGCATCATGAGACCATAACACTAGGTGAGATAAAATTAGACACAGAAGATTCATGAGTTTATCATTTCTTTTTTGTTACAAATAGTGCTGTACTAATTATCCCTTCTCTGGATCTTTATGCCTTTCTAGTCATATATTCTTAGCAAAAAAATCCTAGAAGTCAAGTATTTCTGGGTTTAAATTGTTTTTAAAATTTGTGGTGCAGGGCCTAGGAGTAACTCAGCAGCAGAGCACCTGCCTGGAAAGCACCAGGTCCTGAGTTTGAGTCCAAGTACAAAAAAAAAAAAAAAAATTCATGGTGCCTAATGCAGACATAAAAAGGCACAGAGTGTTTAAATCTATTAATATGAAGATCTAGATCACACAGAAATAATCTGTATTTGAAAAGAGGAAACAAGAAAGAGGAAGAGGAAGAAGCAGAAGAAGCAGAAGCAGAAGAAGCAGAAGAAGCAGAAGAAGCAGAAGAAGCAGAAGCAGAAGCAGAAGCAGAAGCAGAAGCAGAAGCAGAAGCAGAAGCAGAAGAAGAAGAAGAAGAAGAAGAAGAAGAAGAAGAAGAAGAAGAAGAAGAAGAAGAAGAAGAAGAAGAAGAAGAAAGAAGACGAAGAAGAAGGAAAAATAATTGTATATGAGGAATAGGATTGTGTCTGAGGAGGGGATTTTCTAGAGTAAATGGAGATACTCTGTTGATATGTAGCATGGGTTGTGCAGATATATGCATCTAAGTTAATCAAATTGGAAACTTAAGGTTGTGCATTTTACTGGACATAAATGTTTTATAATGACCCATAAAACCATGAAACTTGAAGTAGCCTCCATTTTAATGAGGAAATTTTCGGTTTTCTATTCTAGGAAATGGTCTGAAGATGCTCATGAAAAGGGCTTTGAAGTTCAAGGATCCGTTGCTGATGAAAATGATTAGAAATATTTCCCAACATGATGGACCAACCAAAAATTTGTTTATTGTAAATATGCTTTATGACTGTGTATTAAAATAGGCTATGAATTGTGTTATAAATGAGTATATAACTCTAAGCTCTCATCACATATTTATTTATGTCCCCTAAATAATTCAGAATCAACTTCTTTGTAAGATTAGCACTTAGAAATCCCAGTCTACTTTTTGGTGTTGATGTTGTTTCTATTTTGTGATCTGTCCCGATCCCCTTCATACTGTGGTCTTCTTGCCCTAAACCAGCTCAATATCAACAACTTGTGCAAGCTTTAATAACACAAGAGAAGCATGCTTGACATTTATTTTTCTTCCTATCACATTATTAGGTTGGTTCTTCTCATAAGTAATATTTTAACTTTGTACTAAAATTGTGTTTTATCAGGATTACGTGGGGGACCTTGCAGCCCAGATCTGTAATGATGAAGAAGAAGAATTTGTGATTGAATGTTTGGGAACACTGGCAAATTTGACCATTCCAGACTTGGACTGGGAACTGGTTCTTAAAGAGTACAAGTTGGTTCCATACCTCAAGGATAAACTAAAGCCAGGTCTGTGCTTGTATGTGTTACTTCTGCATAATCACTAAGCTATGCTTTTCTGTTTTGGCTAAGGCTGCTGGAGTAATGATTTGTAACTACTGTGAAACCAGCCAAAGCATATTCTTCCCCTAGCTCTTTTCTCCCATAGGGAGGTACACTCTTAGATGTGTGTTCTCTTTTTTTTTTTTACTAACAGTATTTCCTTAATAGTAGTTTCCCTTCCCATTCATACCTTTCCTGTTGTTTTATAATCTTTTTAATCCTGGTTTTTTTCCAAATTACCAAATACCCTCCCCCTCTATACATATTCACACACACACACACAAAGATTTTTGAAAAGTTTAAATACATCCTTATTTTTTGGCTGCATTATCATTCAGTTGTGTTTTCAAAGTTGTGTTTCCACCTTTGTACTGTCCCTCCATCACAAACTGTCAGCAGCAAACATGAAAAATTTGGAAAAAGGACAAATTTATAAGCATGTCAAAGATTTATTGGAACTGCTGTAATAGCTTTTAATATTTTTGCTGTGTATTGAAATTTTGATAATATAAATGGACTTGGATCAGAACATTTCAATGAAATTTTTCTGTGGCTTGACTTTCCTAGGTGCTGCTGAAGATGACCTTGTTTTGGAAGTGGTTATAATGATTGGAACTGTATCTATGGATGATTCTTGTGCAGCATTACTAGCTAAATCTGGAATAATCCCTGCCCTTATTGAATTACTAAATGGTAATGAGCATAATTTTCATGCTAATGTCTAAATAGATTATTAGTTAAAATTTTCAAATTTAAAAGGAAGAGTTTGCACTATAAAATAGTATTTAACTTGTTACAATAATCATAGCAACTTAATTTTAGTTAAGAAAAATGAATTACTGCTAAAAGCAACTTGGCATCAGTTTATAGATACTATCTTCCTCTTCTCCACATTGAATAACTAATGATCTATCATTTCTTTTTTGTATCCAGCTTTGTGTTGACTTGAGTTGGATTTCTTCTGTTGCACAAACCTTACTTTTTATACTTTTCTTCTAATAGAAAAGTTTATCTGGAAACTGATTCTAAACATATTCCCTTGTACATGCAGAACAATGAGCCTATGCTCTGAACTTCCCGCAGTGATGAAAATGTTCTGTATTCGTGCTGACCATCACACGTTGCTGTTGAACATGTGGCTGCCAGACTGAGAACCTGATTTTTAATTTAACTTAAATTAGCTAGAGTGGTTTATGGCTACAGTACTGGACAGTGCAGGCCTAGTGTTCCCCTTACATTTGTATCACTCTTAGGGGCCAGCGCCCACTGTACTCCATATTGCACACAAAAGTTATCTGAATCAAACATTTGATTAGGGCCAAATTCTCTAAATCTTACACATTAAAAGTATGAAAATTTTAAGTGCTATTTGAGACACCTGAAGAATAGACACAATTCTTCCTAAGTCTCAGTCTTGCCTCTACAAGGCATAATATGTATGCATTTTATATTAATTTTAGTAGACTTTTTGAAGTATAACAAAAAATACAAAAATTATAGAGATTTAAATGAATTTTCAAATGAGAACACTCATGTTATATTAAATACATAGGCAAATAAAATATTATCAGTGTCCTAGAAGTACATCTTCCTTCCTCTTAGTCAGTACTATCTCTTTCACAGTGGTTTCTCTTTTTTTATTACTGATATATTAGTGTGAACTTTACAAAAATAGAATAGAATCTGCCATTTATTTTGTACTAAATTATATTTATGAAGTTAATTTACAGTATATGGTATATAGAAGCTTCTTCATTTTTATTGCTATTTATACCATGGAAAATAATTAAAAGAGACACTAGGTAGTTGGGGGGGGGGTTAAGTTGAATAAAATGTAGTTGACCATAAAAATGAGGATTCATAGAGAGTCAGGGAAAATTGAAGCAAAATAACATGAATCTCAGAATTGCAGGCCTGCCATGATTTAACTGAGAGAGCTATGTGTAAAGTGAGCTAGCAGCCAGAATATTTTAATGTTCATAATAGTATGACTTTTAGCCCAGGAAGTAAGAGAGGTCATTTGGGACAGACTGGACTTTAAGAGCCCATAATTTATTACACACACACCTTATTTAGATACTGTATTGACTAGAAAATACATTTCTAGCATATCGTCAAACTTTTACCTACAATTTGTGGCAAACTACACTATTAATAAATCAAGTTTCGTAACAGACCTAAAGTTAAATACCTATAAGTAAGTTTGCTTAAACCTTTACATATTCAGTCAGTAGACATCAACTGTTCTACTGTTGTTCTTTGTATAACATTAATCCATTGATTAGCCTTTATAATTATATAACATTCTTTTTACATTATAGAGTGAGACTACTTGTTTCATGACGATATATAAAGTTTAATTTTCTGAACATTATTCAACAAAAGGAAATCCCTTTTCAAAATAGTACAATTTTTACCAACATCTTAGAAATAAGAAGGTCTGAGCTTTGGTTTTTTTTTTTTTTTTTAATGAGACACAGTTTTTTCAAAGGTACAAAAAGGAACAGATTCTGTGAGCAAGTTCAGGCCAAGTAACTGTAGGAAAAGGAATAAATCCTACAACAGGAGAGTGGGCCACCATGCAAGAGAGAGCAGACTTTAACAAGTGGAAGTACTGCCATTCATTTCACATGAGGAACAAGGAATTTCATGTTTCAGTTTTCACATGTGTTGACAAAAGATAGTGAAGGTCACAGTTTCTAGCTCTTAAACCTGTCTCTCCTTCATTTCTTTTAGGTATTACCTGATATTTTGAGATAGATTATCTTAAGTGGCCTATTTTATGATTTAACTTCTCTTTTTCAAAATCTGCATTTTGTTTTGTTTTCCAAAGTAATTTAACCTAATTTAACTCCATTCAAATTTTCTGGAAATTATTGTAAAATTTTCTTGTGGGCCATTGCCATTTAATTTAGGAAAAATGTCTAAAAATAGATGCTGTGTCACCCATGTATTTTAATTTAAAATAGTTACACTGTCTCCTTGTTACTTTTCATTTTTATCATTCTTTATGATGTTTATTTGATTTGATATATCTATTATTCTTTCATATAAATTTTTTGTTTTCTTTCAGCTCAGCAAGAAGATGATGAATTTGTATGTCAGATAATTTATGTCTTCTACCAGATGGTTTTCCACCAAGCCACAAGAGATGTCATAATCAAGGAAACACGTATCCTTTCTGTTTACAATGATAATGGTATTTCACATAATTAGAAAATAGGCATCTTTGGTGCATTTTCTTACAGATGTTCAAATACTGTAGAAAACACTACACTTTGAATTAAATTTACAAAACTAGTGATTTTGTTTTTTGTTTGGTTGAGGTTTTTTTGGTACCAAGGATCAAATTCACAATCTCAAGCTTGCCAGGCAAAAGCCAGAAGGCTATTTTCCATAGAAGCTGTTTACTCTAAATCAGGGCAGGGTGACAGTCTCTAACCCAAATATCTGAAATCAAAAATGCTGTAAAAAAGCATGTTTGCCTTTTAGATGCCAACATGATGTCACAAGTGGAAAATTCTACTTCATATAACAAGTTATGGTTAAAACATAGATTCACTAAAAATACTAAGTAGAATTACATCCATGCTATGCACATCAGTCATATATTACATGTAAGTGAATTTCACATTTGTACTTGGGTCCCATCCCCCAGATAGCCCATTATGTGTAAGCAGATATTCCAGCATCAAAAAGAAATCTGAAACTCTTCCTTGAGATAAAGATAATCTATGAACAGGTAGACTATAATTATAATAAGAACAATTTTTTTAACTTGTCAGATTTTGAGTTCTAAGAAATTTAAGCATATCAAAATTTTTTTCTGTTAACATAAATGTCAAGAGGTTTTGAGGGCTGTCTTTGGTCCTTGTCTGATTTTACTGATGCTACACTGATGAAAGCACATCTGTTTTCATGATTTCAACTACTGATTATATTTAAGTATTTAATATCTGCCAAATATCAGACATATCATTGTGGCACACTTGCTATAGCAAACTGTTCGTTATCAGTGAAAACTCTAGAAGGTTCACCATCACTGCTTTATGGTCTTCTTCATTTCTCTTTTAAAATGCTAGATTTCATCTTAAATGAAAATGTCATAGAGTTTTGTTCCATTTTGTTTTGTTTTTCCTTATACTAACCATGGGACTTGGACTTTGTACTTCTTTTCTGTTCTTTGTTGTCTAAATGATGCTTCTTGGACTTTTATGAAGGCAGGATAGATCGAGTGTTCATAATTACACAGTTCTAGAGCTCCCTCTTCAGTTTTCTTCATATTTTCAAAACTATGTCATTACACCACTTTCCGAGATTTGCTGATTTTATTTTACCTATTTCTAGTCTTTAGACTTTTCTCTTACATTCCCATTATCCTTATTATTTTAACAAAACAAAACACTAAATTTCTTGGTCATTTTATACTAATATTTTAAATTTTAAGTTAAATTTCAATTTAGCATTTAAAGAATGTAGGATTTTCTAATGTGATTGAAGTTACCATCTCAAGTGAAGTTATTATCATTAACTATTTGTATTCAGAAGCTCCAGCATATCTCATAGATCTGATGCATGATAAAAATAATGAAATCCGGAAAGTCTGTGATAATACACTAGATATTATTGCAGTAAGTAATTATTCTACATAAGTATAATAGAATTCATTTTGGGTGGAAAAGACATTGTAAACTTAACTTGTTCTGTATATTCATTGATAACAAACCTTTGTATGTTGATAAGGTTTAGAGAATGCTATGACACTAAATTTCCTTTTAAACATTAATAGGCTTTCAACTTTTAATGTTAGTAGGCTTCTTCCTTAAGAAGACTATACATACTCCGTTTAAGTCTGCTTTACATTGTAAAGACATTGTAAACTTAATTTGTTCTATGTATTCATTGATAACAAAGCTTTGTATGTTGATAAGGTTTAGAGAATGCTATGACACTAAATTTCCTTTTAAACATTAATTGGCTTTCAACTTTTAATGTTAGTAGGCTTCTTCCTTAAGAAGACTCTATACATATTCAGTTTAAGTCTGATATACATGTTGTCTTGAAATCACTTGTTTTTCAAAGAAATTATATCAGAGCAAGATGTTTGATGATAATTCCCATCAAAACACATAAATCAATTTGAAGTTTGTCCATAAGTTGTGTGCGTGCATGCGTGTGCATGTGTGTGTCTTTTGAGGCAGGGTCTCACTGTGTATCTAGGCTCTCTCAAACCTGCAACCGTCCTCCGGCTCAGTGCTCTGTGTGCTAGAATTACAATATAGGCATGTACTACCACATCTGACTAAATTTTTTTGATCAAATTTTGCCAACTGTTTCTTCAGTTATTTGATAATTTTTGTTACACATATAAACTTGTTTCTTCAGAATGATGTAAAATACAAAAATCTTAGTTATTCATGATTTGGGGTTTTTAAAGTACACATCACTGGAGGGATATAATTGTGGGGTGGTTCTAAATCTCAGGCTAGAAACTTGCTCACCCTACAGACTTTTCTCCTCAAATTGTGCTGCCCCGTAGTCTCCTTCCAGGACTTGGATCTTATATCAGGAATGTACCAGATACTGAATTTATTTTGAAGATTATTTTTACCTATAGCATATACTGTTATATACAGCTTGCCTGCTACCTTTTTGGTACTGAATTTTGACTCACTTTTTACAAAGTTTCTTGACTGAAGCCTACATAGAATTTTAAGTTTTTAACCTGAGCTTTTTGCACAGATCAGAATAACACTTTTAAAAATCAGTGAACGACTTTATTGGAAATACACTAAGTTGGCCTTCTGCTAGTGACTTCATTATGAAAGTTAATGTCACCATCAGAGCCTTTCTTGTCAGTTTCCCACATTTTATTCAGAAATTCATCTGCCCTTTCGATTTTACTACATTTCTAGTTTAGAAGTAAATGGGTACATGGTATTTAGCTTTGATATTTAAGTCAAAGAAACTGCATGTATTATTTGTTCTACCAAGATATTTTATATCCTCAATTTTAAAATATTTAATACTCCTGCAGAACAGCTTCATGGTTTGTGTGCTGTTTTCTAGTAGATCACTTTGTCATTGTATATAAAGTATATATAATGGGCAAAGTTGTACCTATGTGTTTATCTTACTTTAAAAAGAGAAAAAGAAAAGAGTTGTCATTTTGTTACATATTTCCTGTAGCATACTCTTCATCTGCCTCCTGTCAAGGAAACATAAACAGAAGATAATGTATTTAGTTTTATCTAAGTTAAGGTAGTTCCAGTTCAACCTTAATATTTAAAAATCGATATAAAATATAAATGTATTTATTATACAGTAAATATATACACTCTAGTTACTTCTAAACTGAACTAAGGTTTCATCTTAACCAGGAGTCGTCATTCCCAGCCTTTGGCTCTTTTTACTTTTGGCTACTGTCTTCACTATTCCTGTCTAGAACAAAAGTTTTGAAAAACTAGTCTGTATTTTATCTCATTTCCTCTATCAGCTTTTCAACCTATACTAATTCTGACTTATGCCTCGCTGCTGCATTAAAGTAGTACTAAAGTAACCCTGACCTTCATTTTTCCAAATCCAATGAGTATTTTCTGATTTTTCTCTATTTTGTCTTACTGTCCTTGATGAAAATTATAAATCGTAGTCAGCATTAAAATATAAAATCACATGTAAAATTACATGGATTGTTCAAAATATAGTAAATATTTTTTAAAAACTTTTTATATAGAAGATACATTACCATTAATCTCCCTCAGAATACTCCTTTTTGCTCTGAACATATCCCGTCATTCTTGCCACTCTCTGAAGCAGTTGTGGAAATCCTCTTAAGTGATCGTTTTTATAAGGTATGATTAAAAAACAGTGCATATTACTCCTGAGTGCTATCTCATAGAAAGACAGGCTTGTAAAGACAATTACTGTGTCTTCATTCACCTTACTCACTAGGTCTGACATGGTGCAACTTCTGCCTCTTCCCCACAGTCAAACTGACTGTGGAAAATACACATTTTGAATCCATGCATAACACTGAGCAAGCCAGAAGAAAAATTTCAGAATAGTTTCTGAAAGTGACACGTACAATGTGATAAATTTTCGAAGCAAGGGAATTTATGGAAATATTTATTTCACTGTCATAATGTTTTAAGTATAAGCATTCACTGTATTTTTTAGCCACACTGCATATTTTCCATACATTATTTTCATAAAGAGCCTTGTTAATACAAGGACTTGAAAAGAATCAGCAAAATGCAAGTGGTAACTTGTTTTAATAGAGTATTACTTCTAAATACAACTAGTTTGGATTCTCTTACCACGTTAATTATCTCAGCCAGCTCATTTAACTTTGTGAAGGAACAGCTTTATAAGACTAGAGACTTACTGTAAAGATTCTATATGATGCATATGGGCATAATGATCATTCAGTGTGCTTTTAAGTTAGACTAAAACTCTTTAACTCAGAACTTACATGTTGATTTAACTATCTTGACCAACATTTCTCTCCCTTGACAATTAAACATGTATATGGTTTTCTTTTTCATTTTAATTTTTAAATGGCATGGGTTCACTGTTTGGAATTTAACTGAGAAGTTTTTGGAGTCTGTATTTTGGCCAGACGTATTACTATTTATAGTTCATATTTGAAGTTTTCTTGCAAAATGGCTAAATTTGGCATTTGTAAACTTCATGTCAAAGCAGTTAACTGAATGGGACAATTAGTTGAAAGGCCTTGATCAGAACGTTTGTGGTAAATATTCTACTGTGAAAATATCTTATTTGTTAAATGATCCATGTTTTGACTCTGCAATACTTACTTGAATTTGGACTCAATTTGTAAATTAACCTCAGACCAAAGATACTCTTAGCTTGCTAAAGATCCTTATTTGGGAGAAGGTTTTGGAATAAGCTATTTTAATGCATCCTACACAGACAGCTCACAGTTACACTTGGGAAATAGCTGCCAGGATTTGATTTTTTGCATCCAGGCTATATTACTGATCACAAATGAGGATGCTCAGTTTGTCCTAGATCTTTTCCCAGAATAAAATGATAAATTTTACATTTTTTAAATTTACGTATTTTGAAGCAAGAAAAATTTGATTAGACAGCAAAGATGGTGAAACACTAGAAAAATACTATCAAAGGAGAATGTGAAATCTCTGTCCAGTTAGCACCAGTAATGGCTATAGAACAAACTTAAAATAGTTTTAGAAACTCATCTAGGGACTGGGAATGCAGTTCAGTGGTGCAGTGTTAGGTTAGCACACATGAGACCCTGGATGTGTTCCTTAGCATCACAGAAAAAGAAGTGAGGTTTTTTTTGTTGTTGTTGTTTTATCAGTACCAGGGATCAAACTCACGACCACACGCCTGCAAGGCAGGGACTTATGCCGCTGAGCTAAATCCCCAGCCCCACAAAAAAAAGAAAAAAAGAACTTTACTAGGATAGGAATGGATGGTGGATGATCTCTTAAGATACTGCTAGATTTTGGTTTTCTAGTGTTCTTAGCATATCTATATTGTATAATAAATTCAAAATTTGTAGAGAGAGTGGGAATATTTGTAGTTCAAAGCCATTTATCTCTAATGAAACAAATATCTTTGTCACTCAAGATAGTATAGAATAACACTAAGAAAAATTAGATGCCTTGTAAACCTTAGGGAAATACGCTTCCTTCAGTAGAGGACTTGTCCTCAAAATTATGCAGATATGCAGTAGTGATGATTTGTTTAATGTAGTTGGGCCCAAACCCTGAACTGATGAATTGAAACAGATGTGTAATGGTAGTACTCTGTGTACTAGGGAGAATTACATTACTCATATTACAATATTCAGTCTCTCGCCTCATCAGCAAGTTGTTGCCTCTGTAACTAGATTTCTTAAAGCTTGGCGATACAGAAAGCTAAGAGTATAGAGAGAAGAGAAGAGAAGAGAAACCATAGCTGCTTGGTCTTCTGGGAGATTGCAAGACTATCAACCATTGGATTTTCTCTTGAGCCTTGAGAATCACGAAGAATAGAATCTAAACATCTGATCTAAGAAGCTTCTAGTAAGACAATTAAACTTCAGTATACCTCAATTTTGGTTAAATATTTGAAAACCTCAAAGTTCCTCACAAAGTGACAAAAAAATCCCTCCCCTCACATTTCTGGGTTATAAGCATTAATTACATGTTTATTAACCACTCGGTGTGTGACAGAACTAAGACAAAATACAAAATTCAACAACACAAAACCCCTTGAACATGAAAGATTCAATCTCGACTAGAGAATACCAGAATTCTCTAAGATACCATGTGTGAACTATTCTTCCACAAATAGTACTAATGACTCTTACCAACCGATGACCTGTGCTAATGCCATGCTATATTACAGAGTGTTCATAAGAAAAGGGATACACTAGGTTCTCTGGTAACAGACAGATGTGTCTTTCTGGCCAGCAACAGGCCGTATGTTACTTGGTACTAACACAGGTTTGTATTACTGTGATTTTGAATGCTAGCTTTTCTTAACTGATTCTTAATTCTGATCATGGGAAGACTGTTATAATAACCTCAAATTAATGCCTTACTCTAGTATTTTAAACTTGGAAAAATAAGGTAGTGTCTTAAAGAACAAAAAATGATATTTAATAAGGCTGATTGATTAAAATGAAATCAAGCAAGATGTTTAAATTTAGTTTCCACTTCATTAGTTATTAGAGTTCCCACAAAGATTTCCAGGAAAGCCGGTATCAGGCAAGAAACTGGCTTTATTACTTATCTTGCCAGAAAAGGAGGGCACTTTAAAAAACATATAATCAAGCATGGTGGTACACACCTATAATCCCATCACTCAGGAGACTAGATTGTTTTGAGTTCAAGGCCAGCCTGGGTTACATAGTGAGTTCAAGGACCACCCGCACTACATAGTTGAGATCCTGTCTCAAAAAACAAAACAAAAATGTCACAATACCTGAAAAGAAGTTGCAGGGAAGACTTTATAGGATTAAGATCAGAATTAGGACTCAGGCCTTCAGAAGTCAAAGAATGAGTAGGATTTGAGTGAAAATGGATAAATGGACATCACTTTTAATAGATGTGCAGGTTGGACAGTGACATATAGCAGGAATTATACAAAATGTCTAAAATATATTTCAAGGGCAAGTGGAGCTGATTCTTGCCTGTTTTGTAGGGTTAGTAAATTTTAATTTTCAACTTTTATTTCATATAATCAAATTGTAACTAATGAGCTATTTTAGGTTAGCCATATTTTTCAGTTCATTTTTATATTGCATAAATAAAAAGGCAGAAGTTCAAAAATTTTAGCTTGTTAGAATTTAAAAAATGTATATGAACACAAATGGATATGTATATTCTTTGCCTATTTCTTATGCAAATAAGAAATTTTGTATTTTTTTTAATTGACAACCTTTGGATTTAACCCAAGTGTAGTAAAAAAGAGAAAAAATTTTTACTTGAATTTTATTTAGTTCTAGCTTTTCCTTTGTGGTCTGCTTGGCATATCTGAAATCACCTTGCACAATTTGGCATCCTTGGTGCTTTATGCAGAGATTTCCTGAGGAAGTAATTGCACTTAGAGCTCTTAGAATGATCATGGTCAGGACTAGCTTCAGCACCTAGGACGGATCTGTTGAGAAATAGATAGTACATGCATAAAATCCAACATTATTATGTGTGTGTGATTATGTGTCTATATATACATTTTATTGGAAGAAATATTTTCCAAGATACACAAAGCAGCTACAGCCTTAATATTAATGAGTAACTGAATTACTCTAGACCTACTTTAATTTAGTATGAAAAATTATATTAAATAAACCATGTTACAGTCTCAATTAGGGATCTGCCACATTAAAGAAGAAAGGAAAATCTGTTTTCCATCACTGGTGTTAGAACACAAAGCAGATCTACGTAGTTCTTTGTTATCCTACAGTGCGTTAATCAGATACAAGGTGTGATGGAAGCCAGTGACAAAGTTTTCCTGATAGTGAACAGACTCAGATAATAGGCTGGTTAAGTCTTTATAATGTTTCAGTGGTTAAGTAGTAAACAAAATGATGTAAGACTTCAAAAAGGACAACATATTTCCATGTAAAATCAAACCGTAAGTTTTTTGTGACACCATAGAATTTATGGAAACAGTGCTTTTGCTTTAGATCATAATGTCAGGAGCTGAGAAAAGAGAAGACAGTGTTTTCATGTTTAAAATACAGGATAAAGTCAAGAATCAAAGCCAGGACACAAAGGTACAATCCTTGTGAAAAGAATTGTTTCAAAGGTGGAGGGAAAAACAGCCATATCCCAAGAATATTTCCACAGTGGCTTCACAAATTTTGATGACTGATCTTAGCAGTGATTGAATGGTGATATCCCTGATTGTCATATTTATTTCCTGATATAAGGCAGAGAGTGGGAGTTACAGGAGTAGAAACTGGGAGAGGGGTGTTAGAAGAAATTAATTTTCACATGTTAAATGTGTTAACATTTTTGCACTGAATATTAATTTTGAGTTGCTATTTTTTTATTTTAAAGAGGGTAAAATTAAACACAACAAACAGAACATAAGAAAGCAATGGAAGAGGCATAGATTTCAAAACAAGACAATCAAAGATCTTCACTATCTATCATATTGTGTCTTGTTTTCGTCCAAATAGTTGTCCATATCTTCACATACAGTGGATTCATACAAAACAACATTGTATAAAACTGATCTGAACAGGATGACACAGGCATTTTAGGTCTTCAAGACCAGACAATAAGGAAGTCAACAGTGGCTGCCATAGTGTGTCTCATTCTCTTCAAAACAGCTGTCCATACCTTCATGTATGTTGAAATTAAACAATACAAAACAGACTAAAATCACTCTGAACAAAGAATAATAGTATTTCTGGATTTCACATCATGATGTTACAGAATCAGCACTGGGTACTGTAGTGTCTCTTTTTCTTCAAAGTAGTTGTTCATTTCATCATGCATTGTATCAGTTCTCATAAACTGTTTATAAGTTCTACGCATGCATGAGTCTCTACATGTATATCTATCCTTATTTAACTTTTTTTAAAGCAGCTCTCATTCTGCCAAGATTTTTCATTTTGGAGAGAGAGTCATTTCAACAACTTTGTTAAGAAATAGCTTTTTACTTGCAGAATAACATATTTTTCTAATCATAGGTTTTCTCTTCAGGAAGCTTAAGTCCTAGATTTTGTTTTACAAACAAGTTGAAGTCAAAGATATTTAAAATATCTTTACAAAGGTTCATACTTTACCTAGTAGAAAAGCAGGAACTGGAAACCAGATCTCCTAACACCTAATTCAGTGCACATTGTATTATCCGTGCCACAGTTCTGCACTACAAAGAAACTATGATTTTACCATTACTGTTAAACTGTATTCTTAGAGATTCCCAAAGATGGAAGTTAGCCTAGGGATTCCAGAATGATTGGTTTTAAATATGGTAAAACTTTGATTGAAAGTTTTGGTGAAACAGGAAGAGGAAAGAAAATAAAAAGAGTTCTGTGTTTTTAGGAGAATGAGACATGGGGCTGTAAAATTTACCATGTTAATCTTGGGAAAGTATATTTTGGTTTTAAGATTCTCACATTTTTAGTTTTAAATAATTTTTCTTCCATAAAATAGTAAGAGTAGTTATCAAATGATTTGTGTCTGTTCCTAAAATATGCTTTTGAACTTTTTCTAAAGTTTGAAACTCTTATGACCACTGGCTTAACCTATTGTGTGCTATACTTTCTAAATAGAATTTCAACAGTCATGAGCTAAAATTTTGATTTTTAATATAAATTTTTCTAGAAACACAAAATTAATGGTCAGCATCATATAGCAAACATTGCTATCTAATTTGATTCTAATATATACCACCAAGGAATAAAACAAAAATTATTTAAGTGAATATTGCATTAAGATTTTTCATTTTAAGATTCAAAGATGATAAACATTTGAAGATCTAAACATTTGAAGCTATATTTCCACAAACTAGAACAAACTCTGATGACATCAGTACAGTATCTTTATAATGTTTCATTTTTAGCCTCTAAATTAGTGTGTGTGTGTGTGTGTGTGTGTTACTAAATATTTTTCAAGGTAGGCACAGTGGCTCACACCTGTAATCCTAGTACTCAAGAGGCTGAAGCAGAAGGATCACTGTAAGTTTAAACTTGAACTACATAGGAAACCCATCTCAAAAAATAAAAGTGTATATGTATTTTTTTCAAAGCTAGTAATATTGGAATGTAGATTATTTTAAAACTGGGAATTTTTGGTGATTTATAGTGATTTGACCCAGGTAAAGGTAAATATTATTGGATCTTCTGCAAGACACAATTGTGACAACACAGTCTGGTATAGAACAAGGTTTTGTTATGTCCTGAGGGAAAATCTTTTGTTTTATTCAAAGAGGTGAGAAAACAACTGTAGTGTTTTCATTGTAATCCTGTAAGCAATAATGCACTTGGTAATCATTATGTCTGGCATAGAAATTAAATCTGTTGTTTCACAGTGCACAGTTACTTAAGTAATCATTAAAAGGACAAATGTAGTGCAATCTGTATCATTGCTATTATACTTTTTGGCCTTATAATGCCTTGCACTTTGAGTTAACTACTTTGAAGGTGATAACACACAGAATAATAACTATTGTTATTCTATTATTTAATTATGAAATGTGGGGGGTTTCATAAAAATATGCATTGGTTCTACAGAATAATTCCATCATCATCTGATCAAACAGAGAGAACCTTTTAAAGCAGTGCATAAGGGTAGTCTGGTATGTGGTGCTAGATTCTGTGCTAACTCAGTGTCGTCATGTTACCGAGAACATGTGAAGAGTTAACTGTGGGTGCTCAGGGTTGTGTTTGTTTTGTGTGATTAGACTTTTGCCAAATAGGCTCTTTTGAAAAGAAAAAAAGAAAAACCTTATATAAGTAAGTTATAAGGATATTGCTGTGAGCTCATAAGGTAATAAGGCTATTTGTGAAGGAACATCTTTTTTACACATTGCTACATTGCGTGTATTTTGTTAGAGTTATTAAATATGAAAATATTAAAAGAAGGTATAAGGTAACTCACAGCCAGGTATGGTAGCAATGCCTGTAATCCCAACACTAGGGAGACTGAGGAAGGAGGATCCCCACGAGTTTGAGGCCAGCCTGACCTATACAGTGAGTTCAAATTGTTCTTAATACAAAGCATTACTTCCTAGGCTAAATACATTTATACATATTTATCTTAAGGAGTTATTTTTACCTGCATTGGTAGCATTTCACAGATATTATTGGGAGGCAAGTTTTTAATCTTTTTTTTTAATGGTACTAGGGATTGAACCCAGGCCCTCTGAGTCATATCTCCATCCCCTTTTATTTTTGAGGCAAGGTTTTGCTAAATTGCCCAGGCTGGGCTTTAGCTGTCCTCCTGCTTCAGCCTCCTAGCTACAAGTCTTATTCACTGGAAGAACAGACCTAATATATCATATGCTTTGGACATTTCACTGAATTTTAATACTATTTTTATACTAGGAAATCGTATGCTTGGAAATTAAATTATAAAAGAACTATTTGATCATATACTTTTCTGTCATTTTTTCTGAATATCTTTCTATTCAGGTAATTCAGATTTTTAATTTCTGTACCAATATAAAAAGTTAATTTTATACCTCTTGCCAAATAAAAAAGCTAATATTCTTAAAACAAGCAAAAACACAGAGTATTACCAGTCATCTTGTAGATTAGGATTTCTGACATTTTAAGACATTCTTGGAGTTTGGGTGACTTGTGACTCACTCATGTTTTAAGGGAAAAAAATATTTTCAGTTTCTTCCCCAAAATACCACTTTGCTTTTCATTTGTATATTAAATGTTTTACCTTAGTGGTTATAATTGAATTATAAGGAGATGTGATCATACCTTTGTGAATAATTTGACAAAAAGCCAAGCACAGACACCTGCTGCATAATTTCATGTGTGGAATATAAAATAAAAATAAGAGTGGATGGTGACTGGGGACGTAGTGCATGGTAGGGAAAGTCATCTTCAGTGAGAGGTAGGAGTAAATTCTGGTGTGCTGCTCCACAATAGGATTACTATAGGTGACAATCAGATAATGCGTATTTCAAAAAGCTAGAAGAAGAAAGTTTCACCATAAAGAAACAGTGTTTAAGGAGATATATGTAACTTACTTTAAGATTTATATAATACATATCATATCAAAATACTACACAGTACCCCATAAATGGGCACAGTTTCTTATTTCTGTCATAGAAAATGTTTGAAAAATGAAGTTCTGTAGTCCATGGGACAAGTAGAAAGATAAGGGCTACTATAGTTTATAATAATTGGCTCATTTGTCCTTCAGAAAATTCACCAAGAACTTCCTTTGTGACAAGGGTTACAGATACACTTGTTAATGAATAAAGCCATGGTTGCTTCTCAGCAGTTTATGGTCAAAACAAGAATAGACACTTAAAGAAATAGCTTTACAAATGAGATCATTATTTTGTGGTTGAAACAAAATCAGATTCTGTTTGTTTTCTGTAGTAAAACAGGTATTTTTAATATTCTCTATGAACCAAATGAAGAGTCTCAAAATTCTCTCCTCATAAAACTATTGCTACCTCTGTACTAGTAAGTAAAACTATACTGTATACTAACTGCTAGCTGTTTGTTTTTAATAGGAATATGATGATGAATGGGCAAAGAAAATTCAGAGGGAAAAGTTTTGTTGGCATAACTCTCAGTGGCTGGAGATGGTGGAGAGTCGTCAGATGGATGAGAGTGAGCAGTACTTGTACGGTGATGATCAAATTGAACCCTATATCCACGAAGGAGATATTCTAGAAAGACCTGACCTTTTCTACAGCCCAGGTAAGGTAATAACCAAGCAAAACTTTGCCTTTGTGTGTGTAGGTATTTTAGCCTTCCCACGTTGCACATTTTCAGACTTTCTAAGCACTTCTTTTAATATTTAAACAGGCTTCTGCTAGTAATTTTAAGTGTAATGTCTGTGTACACCAACAACATGTACTCATTCACCAGTATTTTTTTTAAGTTAATCTTCAATGTGAACTTCACTGAAAAGTATATAGCCAGGAAAATGAATTGCTGTTTAAGTTTCCTTCCTAAAATGTATCATTTCAATGTATATCTTCAAAATTTATGGTTTGTTTTCCTGTATATTTAATCTTAACAGTTTAATTTTGTTATGGTTTTGCTTGAGTTTCAAACTACCAACTATTTGGTGACTGTTGGGAAGATTCAGATATTGATAGCAATATTTTTTTCTTCTAAATTGTGCATATATTTAGCGTGTACATGTATTACAACTATTGATTATTCCATATAGCCCTTTTTAATGAATGAATTTAGCACACATATTAGTAAATTTTGAATATTTTGCTTTTCATGTTTTGTTCTGTTGCCCATGTTAATTACTTTACTGAAGTCTCTTAGTTGAGAAAGAAAGGATTTTTCATTAAAATTTGTGGAAGGTTAAAAATAAGAGACATTGCACCGGGGGTTTAGCTCAGCAGCGTAAGTGCCTGCTTGGCAAACACGAGGTCATGAGTTCAATCCCCGGCACCAAAAAAAAAAAAAAGTATCTGCTGCTAAAAATAAGAGACATTAAGGCTGGAGTCATTGCTCTGTAGTAGAGTATTTACCTAACACATGTGAAGCCTTGAGTTCAACCCCCAGCATTACAAAAAAAAAGTACATTAAATTATATCTAAAATGGCTTGCTGTTTTTTTTCCTACCATGTGCTCCTACCATATATTTATTAAATAGTCTATTTTTTTAAGTATTATACATGTGTTACCTCATTTTTTCAGAACAGTCTGTGTAATCTATGGTTGATTGTGTAAATTACCATCACACAAAATCTCTAATAATTAGCATCCTTTCTGATCTACAAAACTATTCATGTTTTTGTGTGTTTTCATAATTCTGAATTGTACAAATCTCCCATAGGTACTGTACTTTTATATTTGATATACATGCTTAAATCCTAGAAAGTTCATACTTAACTTTGAAAATTTAATATATTTCTAAAAATCAACAGAGATCTCGTCTTATAAAAAGTTTTTACACATCAAAAAAAAAATCACCAACAGAGTGGGAAAAAATTGTAGCCAACTGTCCCTCAGATAGAAAGGACTTCTATCTAGAACATATAAAGAATTGAAAAAAATCAGGCCCCTCAAATTCAAAGACCCAATACAGAAATGGGCATCTGAGATGAATACACACTTATCAGATGCAGAAATACAAATGGCGGCTGGAGAACAGGCGGCCTACTCGTCGCCCTAGTGAGCAGCTGGTGGCCTGGCAAGCCACTGGCACACCAGGGCGAGAACTATCAGTGACTCCTAAGCTCTGCATCATGTTGGAACTTTGGGCACTGGGAGATAAGGCGGCCTGCTGGCCGGCCTGGTAAGCAGCTGGGGGCCTGCCGGTGCACAGGGTAAGAATCAGACATTGATACACACACACACACACACACACACACACACACACCCGTTAGCAAGTCGGCACCGGCAGTCTGAGTATCTTTTTGGAGGATGAATGTATACAGCGTGGAAAGTAAGGGGGATTTCCTTCTACCATCTCTTTGAAGGCAAATATTCTTATCACTGTTTTGCTCAGTTTTGATTAATGGTACTGATTTATTTAATATTCTGTTTTTAAAAGTTCGATATTTCCTTCCATTTTCCTCTGCTTGATTGAAAGAACAGCTAATGTGAACAAAATGGGCTGTACTATTGAGCCCATTGCTCGTGTCCTGGTGACCTGCTCTGTCTGAGGTTCTGTGGTAGTGTTACTGCACTGCAGTCGCATGGGTTTGTTCTGTCTTGTTCTGCTGTACTTTGCTCCCTTCAAAAAAAACAAAAAAAAGTAGATAAGAAAGTAACAAAATACCTCCAAAAATCTCCCAACTCCACCAAAGCTGATCCATGGATCATGGATGAGGAGAAACTCAAAAACAAGGCAACAGAATTATATAAGGTGACTAAAAGTATATAACAACAACAAAACAAGTCAGTAAGGTACTGAGCAACCTGAAACAGGATATAACTAAGCAGATAATGGACTTAAAAAGTAAAAAGAAGAAAAGAAAGTGCTCTAGAGGATATGGCTGCATGTATGTTTGAGTGTGTAGGATTGATAACCATGTTGCTAAGTTGTTACTGGATCATTGAACTTTTTTGCAGTCTCACTGTTTGAATGTCCACTTTGTATGCTTTAATTGTGTAACTTTAACAACTAGGTCTAAGAAGACAATATGTAATTTATCAACTAGTGATTTCTTACTGCTTTTTTTTTCTGAAATTCTGCATTGTGTCTACCCCTTTTTCTGTTTTGCTTTTTTTTTTCCTCTTTAAAATTAAAAAAAAAAGAAATACAAATGGCAAATAAATAGATGCAAAAATGTTCAATACCATTGGTCATTTGAGAAATGCAAATTAAAACAACACTGAAATTCTATCTCACCCCAGAAAAAAAATGACTATCATCAAGGAATCAACCAATAACAAATGCTAGGAGAGCTGTGGGGAAAAGGGAACCCTCCTCTACTGTTGGTGGGAGCACAAACTGGTACAACCACTATGGAAATCTGTGGAGATTCTTTAGAAGACTAGGATTAGACGTACCATGCGATGCAGATATCCCCCTCCTGGGTGTTTTCCCAGAAGACTTAAAAGCATCATACCATAGTGGTATATGTGCACCCCTGTTTATAGCAGCATAATTTGTAATAGCTAAATCATGGAAACACCCCAAATGCCTATCAACTGAGGAATGGATAAAGAAGATGTATTTTTATACAGTGGCGTACTACTCAGCTATAAAGAAGGATAAACCCTAGGCTTTTGTAGGTAAATGGATGCAACTTGAGACCATACTCATAAGTGAAATATGTAAACATTGTATTGTGTCCCTAGTATAAGAAACTGAAAGAGTAAACAAGATCCAAAATGTACAATAGATATTGTGAAAGAGGAAGAAACTACTCAAAAGGGAAGCACAACTGAGATGGGGGACAGGAGAAAAGAGAAAAGAAAAAAAAAATATATATATATATATATACACACACACATACATAAGATAGCTAAGTAATTATGCTACTAATTTCTATTAGTTCATTAGAAAGAATGGTTTGTGGTTATATTTTTTGATCAGTTTTTCATGCCTGTATCTTGTAATCTGAATAACTAATTTGAAGGTCATGATATTCAATATATTAACCATTGTTAATCTTCTATTATCTTGTTTTGAAATTCTGGGGTTTTTTAAAAATGTTTTCTCTCTTTAAAATAAAAAAAAAGAAAATTGAATATATTTCTTCCTAACTGAACTTTACAGTAGTTATTAAATTTTGCTTTGTGTTTCAAAGCAGCTGGGATAAATCATTAATTTCAGCCAACTAGAATTTCTTAGTTCAGTAATGGCAAGCAGCTGTTCCTAACATAGTTAGCATTCATGAAGTAAAATTATGTAAAATATGGATGATGTGGGGTTTTTGTTTGTAGGTATCAGAATAGTCTTACCATCAATTTTCTTACTTTGAAGATTGATAGCTACCTGTCAGCATGAATCATTAACCAGTTTCCAAAACTGAGTAAAACTATTAACTGCATCAGTTAATAATTTCAACTTTGTTGTTTAAAAATCTTCCAAAATTTTAATTGTTTAAAGTTATTAGCACATTTCTAAATTTGATTCATTTAAATTAACCTCCTAAATGAAAATTGTATTTTTATGTGTTACTTTAAAATGTGTTATACTTCTTGTTTGAAAACTAAATTATGTATATTTTTATATGCCTTAATTTAGAAATAGCAGTAACTGATGGAAAAGTAAGTATTTGAGTGATGAAATATTTTTAGATATTCTCATTTTTTAAATACTGAAAGCCTGATGATATACATATTCAACAGCAGAGATTTCATTCTACAGCATTTACAGATTGCTTTCTCAAAGTAGCTTATACATTATTTACCTTGTCATTTTCTGTGACATCCGTGGACTGTGTATCATTTTGTAATGTATCTCATGGAGAGGTAGGCACTACGAGCCCCTTTTTATAAGTATTGTGTTCTGTTGTAGCCTGGAATCTTCAGATAAATTTGTAATTACTGCATATTAATATGAATGCTTGTGCCATTTCTTTAAGCTTCTGGGCCTCTTTGAAGCTTCAGGCTACTTCCAATGAAAAAGGCCTTAGTAACTTCTCAGCCACAAAGATTAAACTAAATGACTTATTCTCTGGATCTTATCTTTTATTTTAAAATAAAATGGCATTTTCTACTTTCCAAGTCATTAGTATTAACCTCTGATGCTTCAAACTGAAATATCAGTCAAAAAATGTGTTACTCTTTTGTTGTTTTGTTTAAGAATGGTAATGTTATGGAACTAGCACCTCCTGTACAGTAATTTTCTTAGAGTGTAAAATAATTATGATTGTAGTCATTGATTAATTTTCTTTTTTTAACATGAAAATAAAGCTGTTTCCTTGGTACTTTTTCCATATGGAAAGTATAATTTATAAAACTGTATTGCTGCTGCACATTTCTAAGTGACTTTTCACTTTTTATTGTTCATCATCAATTATGAGCAGTCTTATTATTAGTATGTGAAAATAGTCATGGAATATGAAACTTGGTTTGCTTCTGTCTCAAGATCATTTAAAAACCATAGTTTACAAAAGTTTTTTTTAGTAACAGTATTTGAGTAGATATGGAGTTTTTGTTTTACAGTGTTTATAAGGTAGCTTTTTAAAATGATTTCCAGAATTGTGAAAGTTAATAGATTTGCTGTGATTTCATTACTTCTAGTATATGCTCCATTTGTTTATAACTATCTTTATTATCACTTGGAGCCTCACAGAAAGGTATGTTACATAACTATGATGAATAATATTGCATAACTAAACCCATATAATTTAATAACCTAAATATGTGTGAAAATGTACAGCTTAGAGTGCTGTGATACTTTTCATCTCTGTTTTCTGTTTGTTCTCTGGCCATGAAATTCTTTGGCTCCTTATTGCTCTTTGAAACAACAAGGAGTTTAAAGAAGACACTCCTAGCTTGATCTAAGTTTATAATCAAGAAAATATGATTTCTTTTTAGTACTTCCCTAAAATAAATAATATTGGTTGTACAGTGCAGAGAATTAGGATGAGATTTTCATAGACCTTTTACACCTCATTTTACTGAAGACAGATTTCTCAGTATGTCAGAGCTGCCTTCTTTTGTCAAGCATAAAAGGTATTATGGAAAGTATAGTTTATTTAAAATAAACTGCCCTGCCCTGAGATTACTACAAAGGACTTTAAGGAATAGATATTTATTCTTTTTTACTTAATATTTAAATTATGCTATTATTAAATTCTGTGTTTATAAAATTTCTGGCTAAGCTTTTCAGTTCAAGAATTTTTAGTTTGAATTTAATTTGTGATAATGGGAGCTCTGAATCAAAAATAAAATTTTGAGACTTTGATCAGTTTTTAATAAAATTTCTTTTAATATGCCTCACTTTACTAGATCATGTTTTTAAATACAAACTCATATATAAGTATCTGTTCAATTAATTGTATGTAGTATATCTGAAACTATATTCCTGAGTGCTAAATGATATACTTGTGTGTATAATGAACATCTTTGCCTTCATTTTCAAAGTGTAGCATACATTTTATTGTAGTATTTTGTTTAGCTTTTTTTCTTCAAAATTGGCAGATTTCTGAAGCCTTGGTCCTCTGTCATTTCATTTTAATTTAATGGAATAATTTGTTGATATTTTTAAACCTAACTTTATTGATTTTGGCCACCCTTACACAAAATTTATTACACATTTAGAATTGACTTAAAGAAATTTTTAGCTTATGTTCAATCTGCTGTGATTTTTTTTTTTTTTGGTATCCTGTGTTTAGCTGGTCTTTAGATTTATAGAATCTATCTTCTAGTGTACATTAAAATTGCACTAAATATCACTAACACTTTAATGGAAACTCAAGTATTTTATATTTAATAAAACAATAAGACAAATATCAAAGGAATCCATTAATAATACAGAAATTAAATAGTAACCTAAGTAATTAATAATTTGTGTGTCACAAATGAGTATGTGTACCAAATAAGGTCTATAGGATCTGATGGAAATACTAATTACTTCACTTAATTATTTGCCCAGTCCTTTACTTAGTTTTACCATTTACTTGATTTTACCATTCACAGATTTTGTCATCTAAGTTCTACGTCTTTCAAGACCCAAGTCAGTTACAGCTCTGCCTCCTCTTCCCGAAGAGGCTTTTCTAACCCTGTAGAATACAGTAATCCCTCCATCGCTTTTATTGCCCTCACTCATTTAGTACCTATATCCACTCTTGATGTAAATTATTTTATTGTTATCTTAAGAACCTAAAAACTTTAAAAACAGACATATGTATTGTAATAAGTTCTCAAAGCCATCCAGTTATTACAAAAGCCATATGCTAAAATATATGCTCCATACATGAGACATCTCATAGGCCATCATACAGCTCTTCTTTCCTCATTGTTTCTATTTTTAATTTATTCAAAATTCTATTAAAAACAAGTTATGTAGTTTTTAACATTAGTTTGTGTGTATGTGTTAACATTTGGTATTTAAATTGTCAAGCATTGCTTATTTAGAAATTTATTCATTTGATATATCTAGTTCTCTAATCATGATAAACAGGTGAAGCTGCCTGGTATAAAATGCACGATATACTTTAAAGCAGTGATAGGGATCCTTTTGTTTGCCATCACTGCCCGAGTATTGCTTTTACCCACATTATGTCATTCATGCCTTTTTGCTTCTACTTGTGTTTTTTCCTTTTAAGCCTGGCCCGCAGTTTCTATCTTCTCACCACCCCTCCTCACCTCACCGCACCTTTTTGTTCCTTCTCCACAATACACTGTAAGCTTAAGGACACTGTCTTTGCCTTCTCAGTTGTAGTATTATCTGACACATAGTGGATGTGTAATAAATGTTTAATTACTGTGCTGAAATGGTCCTCTAGAAACACTCCTACAGAAAACAACTTGTCATGCCAACACTTTTCTTTCCAGATTAAATGTATGGATTATTTTCTTACTGTTAAGATTTTTCTTCTTATTCATATGACAGTAACCTCTGTAGATAGGGTAGTTTCCTTTTTATTATTCTTCACAAATATATTTAACTAGTTACCATTTTCCTTCTTAATAGATGGATTAATTGCCACTGAAGGAGCCATAAGTCCAGATTTCTTCAATGACTATCACCTTCAGAATGGAGATGTAGTTGGACAGCATTCATTTCCTGGCAGGTAAACAGTCTTCCAAGAAAAATATGATGTATGATGTTCTTTTGTTTTTGAAAAACTAGAATTTTCTCCACTCTTCATTTCTCTTTCTCATTAAGGAAAAAACTCAAATCTTTTCAATAACATGCATGATTTTAAATTAGTTTGTGAAGTAACATTTTTATGTCAAAAAAATGGAGATAACAAATCTTAAAAACATTTACCACTTTGGAAAATATGAACTGTCTATTGAAACAGGCAATGCTTTTGCCAAGTTAGTGAATATAGATTATTTTCTGAGTACTTTCCAAAGCCAATATAAGACACATATTTTAACAACTATTTAAATATCACTGTTTTAAAAAGTTGATACTTAGATTTAGTTGAAGGTTTTTCTATCATAGATTACATTCAAATAAAATATTTAAGAGGATAAAGTCTTGACAGGCTGGCATTGTTCTGCAGTTATCATAAAGTTCCCTACAGCAGATACATAGGTTCACTACTACTAATGGTGGTGCATAGATTTTTTTTTATGCCAGGAATTATAAGCAATGTTTCTTTTTTATTCCATTCATAGACATATAGTAGTTTAATTTAGGCTGACTATTGAAATTTCACATTAAGCTAGTTCTGTGAATAGGAATAATCTTATTTTCCTTTAGACAGCTTTTTAATTTCTGCTTCTAAAATCCTATTTTTCATTATAATAAGCCATTTTCTAGTTGAGAGATACCATATATTTTTAAATCAATATAGTTGCAATCAGCACATTACAACTTTTAATGATCACTTAACATAAGCTATTTAATTAACCTTAATTATAATTGCTGTAACCATTACAATGTTATATATAATCAGTTTTACAATCAAAAAATCTTACAATAAGAAATACGTCTATTTTAAATCCAGTCGTGCCTCAAAAAAATTTAAGTAACCAACTCACTCAAATAGAGTGAAAATTTGAACTTAGGTTTATAGCACCAAAACTTAGTTCTTTCCAGTATAACGTACTCCTAGTTTGGAGGAAAAAAAAGCATTCTGTAGGGATTTTTAAGAGTTTATGAACACAATTCACATTAAAAGGAGCTCCTTTCAGGGCTGAGGCTGTAACTCAGTGCTAGAGTATTTACTTAGCGTGCACAAGACCCTGGGTTTGATCTTCAGCACTACAAAAAAAAGAGGGAATATGGCAACCTAGTATACACACACATTTTTATTCACATGTATTTATCCACCTGTATATGTAAAATGTAATACCTTAAAATGATACTCTTACTACCTATAAAGCACAAAATATTTTCTTTTGCTGTATTTGTTAAATGTAGTTCCAACCCACTAAGTTTATTTTACAACTAATTGATTATCTTGACTCAAAAGTTTAAAAATCTAGTGGAAAAACACAGGAGTATTACATGAAATGCATAGTTCAGTGTTTTATAATAGACTTTCAATAAATACTAGTTAGAAATAGTTTCTTTGGTATACTAGATTGTCATAGTAAGAAATTCCTTGCCTCAGGAATAAAAGCTAGCCATGGTTAAATGCTAGAAAGCATATGGCTTTTGATTACTTTTGATGCTTCTGGCTATATTAGCTATAATTATTTAAATAGAGGCTCTGTTTAATCATTTTAACTACTATATCATGTGGCAATTCCACTGTACAAATGTTTTCAGAAACATAACTAAAAAAGGAAGAAATGATTTGGAAATTTGATCCTAATAGTTATATCAAAGACTTACTTAATTATTCTTTTATTATAATTATTATTCTTTCATTTTGTTTCACTATGAACAAAGCATTGTCTTTATTTGTTGCAGATACTGCCAATCTAAAGTAGTCTGCCACTAATTTATGCATTACTTATGTGAAGAAGATTTGCTGTTTTTATATATATAATTGTGACTTTAAAGAAACTGCTAAACATTTGCACTAAAATTGAATATACAGAATCTTATGAGCCAATTCTGGAAAATCTTTCATTTTGGGCTTTTGAAAATAGTCATTTTATAAAACAATGAAAATTTTTTCTGAGGTAAATTTAGTGACTAATAGTGATTAAGTTATGAATTAGATCCAAAAAGGTCAGGATTTTCTCAGTTCTGTTAATAATTATTTTAAATTACTTTGAGAACATCTTTTTTGAGCCTTCAGTTCCTTTTCAGGGGTAAAAATATTTAAATAGCTTCTTTTACTTCATAAATGACACATCACAGTAATGTTGACTTAAAAGATTACTTAATAAAAGATTATTTTTCAAATCTAAGGAGTAATATACTTAGTATAATCATTTTGTTTTGAAAAAGATCTTCCTCCCTCTGAAAAATTAAGTCCTTCATCTCTTTTATAATTTAGGCTTTAACACATATAACTGTTACTTTTTCTTTTTTTTATTTCCAGGATAATTTATGATTCAGTTTACTCAAGTGTTTGTAGGTAACAGATCAAACTAATAGGTCAGTTGTATCAGCAGAGATATGGAAAATACAGTGTAGCCAAAGATATATACTCTCTACATTTTGTTTTATTGGTTAACACTGAAATTAAATATTTTTTCATTTATGCAGTCCCTTTTGGCTAGTTAGGAGTCCCTTGGTACTAATAAGCCATAGATCTTGCATATTTTTTAATTCTGCAAAGATTTTAATATTTTAAATTGTTTCATAATTATTCACATATTTTGTATACTTTTGCTGATGTCCCATATGTAAAATTTTAAACTAGAACCTTTTTCAGTTTCTGTTATCTAGTAGATAAATTTAAAATTAGTTGACAATTTTGATTCAAACCACTATTGATATTATTCATTTTAACATATGTTAAGTTACTCAAATACTTTAATATTAATTTTTTCAAGAAATGTTATTGGATTCCTATTTATCTCCACTGTGAAGATAAAAATAAGATTTTATGGACACTGTAAAGAGTTTAAGATAACTGAAAAAAAGTAATGAATTTAAAATACAATCACTTCTCAGCCTTTTGGCTAAGATCAAGTGTAGATTTGAAATACTGAAAAAACTGATTCTTTAAAAATGGTTAAAAAGAGAAAGTATTATATATTGAGAGATTTTTTTTCTTTCGGATTTTTTTTTCTCCCCCTTGAATCAAAGAAGTTCAGATGATTTACAAATTCTTTCCTTGCTTCTTTATCATATGTCTTTGATAAATAAACATGGCTGTTATGGGGGAAGGGTATAAATGGTCACTGTATAAATGGTGGGTTTGCATCATTACCATTGTTGTGATTGTTTGAGTGCCAGTGGTATGCGGGATGGAGCAGGTTGTGTGACAGGGCGAGTGGCACGCTCTCCAGCCAGCTCTCACAGCTGGCTGGACTTTGTTGTGTTTTGAACATTGCAGTGTGAGTGAAGCAGTATAAAATGGGTGACCTCAAGTTCCTGCAAGGTAAAGAATAAATTGCTGATTTGAATGACATGAGGGTTTTTTTAATTGTTAAAAAATTTATTTTTTCCTAAAATGACAAATGTGTTTAAATCTGAGAAACTAAGACATTAGGAGAAATATTTAAACAATTCAAATTGGTGTTTTCTTAAAATCCAAGTCAAGGGTCCTTCTCAATCTGAATGCCTGCATTTTTGTAATATATCAAGGCAGTTTAATTGGAAACAGTGAAAACTGCTAAACTCATCAATCTCATTTTACAAGAGAGACTGAATGTTTGATAAAATAGATACTGGCAGTTGGACAGCGAATCCTAGGTCTTAGACATGCATCACTATTGGTTTGAATCCCTTGGCGCCAGGATTTCCCGACATTGAGAGCTAATGCAAAATACATTAGGGCTCCAAGGCATTAGCTATGGAGCTGCCAATCCCAGAGAGTCAAATGTAAATCTTCCCCTCCCCAAATCTGAACTGGTGTTAGAAAGTAAAGTGGAGCTTGCTATTGAAGCTAATTAAAAATAATAGGAGCAAGACTAGCTTTTCTTCCTGTTATATACCATGAATCTGTACCATATTTTTGGATCTTTTTTTTTATTATAACTCTTACTTTTCAAGACTAACAAGAACCTCATGTTGAGTATTTTTAAACTGCTTCCAGCTTTTACAAATCAGTTTTTGTTGCAGTAAAAATGGCCCATTTTCCTTTTATAGGAATCCAATTTTCATAAACTGGAAAAAAATTGTAGAGACTGCTTAGGTTTCCTTGAGTCTTTGAAAAATATTTTTTAGAGAGACTAACATTCTTGGTGGTTAGCAGAGTGATGTCATTTACTGACCATTTCACCAAGGTCAAAGATGAACTGGATGTGTGCATTATCCGAGCCATATGATTCTTACAGTTTTATTTTCTATGTGTATGTTATAGCTTAAGCTTTTTTTTCCCTTTCTTTGGGTACGTTAGTATTACCTTTTTGTGCATTAAATATACTAAATATTATACATGTTTTTCATTTTCATCTCATTTTTTCAAACATTAAATCATAGTTTACTGTACTTTGAAATATCATACTGAATAGAACTAATAAATTATTTCTTATTATAAAAATAATCTTTTATTGGTCACAGTGTTGAATGCCTGTAATCCCAGCTACTCAGTAGTTTGAGGAAGAGGATCAGGAGTTTGAGGCCAGCCTGGCAACTTAGTATAACTTTGTCTCAAAAAAAAAACCTTTCATCTGAGTTTTTCTATATATGATTTTGCCTGTGGCTAAGATTTTCCATGTAAAACTAAGACTTGTTTTTTTCATTAATGTACTAATTATACTCAGCTATATAGTTTACAGTTTTTTACTTGAGAAAAATAATAAAATTTTATATTCTATCTAGAAGAAATTTGTAGTATTTATAGAAATGCATAGTATTAAAATTGCATATTATGAGTTAATTGTATAATTATTCAAAAAAGAATTGGATTGTCCACATTATAACCCTTAATTTGGCCAAAGAAATTCTGTTAATACTGTGATTAAAAATAAATACGTTTACAAAAATTGATTACTCAAACCCTCTAATTTGTTCCAACCCATGGTAGTTACATGATAGTGATTTTTAACTACTTAACAACAGTACAGAAACTACTTGGAAGGTTCTAAGGAAAGGTAAAAGAACCTCCCCAAAATATTCCCTTTGATAGACATGGAGACTAACAGTTTGTTAGTCACTGTGAGAAGTAAATTAATTGGCAAAAAACTTATAAACTCTTTTAAAGATAATCACTAAAACACTTAATGTTATTAAATTTCTATCAGATGATCATACTTTCTTAGTTATGAATGTCTCTTCCATTAGATTTTTCTCAACAGAGAACCATGATACATAATTTTTGTTTTTGGGGGTTTTGGGGGGTTTTTTGGTTTGTTGGGGGTGTTGTTTTTGTTTTGTTTTGTGATACAGGGGATATTGAGGTACATGCCCAGTCCTTTTTATTTTTGAGACAAAGTCTCACTAGGTTACCCAGACTAGTCTTGAACTTGGGCTCCTCCTGCCTCAGCCTCCCAGAGTACTAGCTAGGATTACAGGCATGTACCACTACACCCGGTTGCACACAGGCTTTAAAAACAACAATACTTCTGATTTAGTAATTTTTCCAGGCATGGTAGTCACAAAGTAAAGTAGCCAGGTACCCTTTTCACTAGACATATTTTTTGATGTTAATACCCACGCATTAAAGCTAAGAAATACTAGCTGTTATGGGAATTTAAGTTGATAAAAGCCTTTGTGGAAGACATTTGATAATACAGAAAAATGCCTTAAATTGTCCATTTTAACTCAGTGACTTCATTTTTAATACTTCGTATTTACTAAGTAATCAAAAATAAAAATAAAGACTGGATAAATAAGTCATTATCAAAGAAGTCAGGTAACATTAAGTGTAATGGGGTATATGTACCAACAGAATCATTTTCAACACTTACCGCTATGCCACAAGAGTTTGTCCACAGTTTGTATTATACTAGAGTTCTGAGTGAGCTATGTGAAGGTCAGACTAGGTACATTTAGCAGTAAGATGCTCATCGTATACAACATTCTTCACTTTTTTAAGGATTTGTCAAGAGATCCTTTTAATTCATTTTCTCCATATTAAAATCTCCCTTTATGATATTTTCACAGCATAAAGTTAGATATACCACTGTCACGTCTGTGATTGTGGTAGTGTTAAAGTATGGTTGAGTATCTGGCATTCCATTTATTTTTGTTGCCTTTTGTTGACACATTTTGGTACCACATTTGTTGACTTACTCTTAACCCACAAACATTTTTCTTTAAAACAAGCACATTATTAAACAGTATAAATTATTTTAAAAAACACTCATAAAGCATCTTGTCTGAGCAAGGCACCTTTCTGTAGCCACTCTTTATTTTTTGTCCTTGACAGGCACATTTGCACAGGTTCCTAATACTTGTTCTTAACTGGATTTAGGTTCAGATATTTGCTTGAGCTGCTCTCAGTTTAAATGGAAATTTGTTAAACCGTGATTAGCAGTAGAACCTCTTTATAACACCAGGGTTTGGTAACAAGACAATATCATGTTTACTTTTAAAATTTTTCTCATTTCAAGCAGGATATAATTCAATTTGAAAATACCCAGATCTGTGCACCCTTTTAAAGTTATTATAAAATGTATATTCACTTAAGCAAATGACATTTTAACATGTGTAAACTTCCATTTTAAGCCTTGTAACAAACACGATTTATATATACCTAGTTTTAACCAACAGAAATAATTTTAAGTTCTCCCCATCTTCCTCAGTACTAATGAAGTAGACTTTTAACAGAACATCAATGGAAATAACTATGTAACAAAACAGTTGTAATAAGGAAATCAAATGAGTGCAAATAGAAGCATAAGGCTCTTTCTCTTATATAATCTTTACATGAAGTCTCATTTTTCTTTCTGAATATTCCCATAATAGTTTTACCAGTTATTTTTGAAGATGGAATATCTTAGTGTAACCATCAAAAAATACCCAAGAATAAAATGTTTAGTACTTTAAAAAAAAGTCCAAATCTAAATAAACAGAGACTAATAACTAACGGCATTGACCTCACTCTTATACCTTCACGAATTGCATTGAATCATTAATGTGTATGTGGTAGACACTGCAAAGGGAACCACTCTCCTTGTTTTAACAGTGTGGAAATTCAGGCTCAGAAATTTTTAAAGGACTAACCTAAGACCAGGTAACTAATTAAAGAATGAAGCCTTTAAGCTTGATTCTACCACCTCCAGATGACAAGCAGATATGTTTATCAGTGTATTATGGTTTAGAAAGTTTGGATTAAATGTTATTAAAATTCAGAGTAAGGTCAGCTTAAATTGTGTACCAATTTTGCTTAAATATATTTGACATGGTTCACCGTACATTGGTATTTTAGATTTGCTTGGAGGCACGCTGCTGTTTGTTAACATGTAAGTAATTTTAATTAGTTCACTACCTTTAAATTCTTTTAAGTAGTCCACTAAATTTTGTTCAGATTAAATCCAGTTGTATAAAAAATGAGCATGAAATGAGTAGGATTATCTCAGTCTTAAAGGCTCAAAGCCTCATGCAAATCATTTATTTAGCTAATTAACCAATGTAAATGTTTGCTTGCATGATGCTATTGTTTTATGCCCATGAATTAATCCATGGGCTAGTTATATGTTAGTCTTATTTGTCCTGTTTATTTAGACTTTTTATAGAGACAGCTTTTTTTCTAGAATTGAAAAGGCAAGAATATTCCATTGCACTGTTTGTATGCTAATAATTTGCATTTCCCATGGAGAATTGAATTAGGTTTTATTAGTAAATTGGGCCTATAACCTTTAAGACCAGATTTTATTAGATTATCACACTCAACATTTGCAAACTGTAAACTTTACTGAAATTCAGAAATACAAGCCAAATGTCAAGGCTTAGAATCCTAGAATCTTGGGAAGATGTTTTATCCTAAAGAAGTTTCATTTTCTGACTTGGAAAAATATGTTTCAGTTACTTACTTGCATTTAGAAGCAAAAGAAGGTGATGACATAACTGCCTTCATCAATTTAATATTATTTTCTGTCTGGTAATCTGAGCAATTTGAGGTATGCTCGTAATTTGCTGTCTGTAATACCCAAAGATACTTCCAAAGAAAACCGAATTTATTGTCACTTTATTAGACCTTTCTTTTAGAAGAAGAAATCAAGGCAAAACTGAGTCTATAAATAAAATAATCTGAATATGACCAGATTCTATAAAAAGCTGACACTTTGATTAAGGGGTAGCTTTGTGCTATAAGAAATGCCATGGGAGTCATACCAAGGAAGTTAATTATATCACTACCATTTAAGAGTGATTATCCAAATTCATGTATTTTCACATATATTAATTCTGTTTTTGTTGACTATACAGATACTAAAAATCAGTTGTGATTTTAAACAGACAGAATCAAAATTTTTTAGGCAAGGATGATTGCTCATATATATTTTGCCTAGAAACTGCAAAAAAAAAAAAAAACCTCTAAAAGTAACAAGATTCATTAAAGGAAAAGAATGCGAATTGCTTTTCTAATGGCTTACTCATATTGTAATAAAAATAACAAAAGTATGCTCATCAAATAGTTGATAACCACTGGCCACCCTTCTAAAAAGTTAAAGAGAAGTAGATGAGGTCATTTTAACTCAGTGACATTTCCTAGTTTAAGGTAGAGTTATTCTAGCCCACCTGTGTTTTGATGTGATTTATGTATTTATAAACAGTTGTTACATTTTTCTTATTAAAATATTAAGCTATTGAAGATGGAATATCTTAAATATGTTCTTTAAAAACAGCTAGAACTTAGAACCCATAGGTTTTTAACTGTGGTATTAATTAATTCCTATTTTCTTCATATTGCCTATAGTCGCTCCAGATGTGTGATTACAAATAGCTCATTCCTCAGATACAAGCCATATGGGCTGTGTAAACTGATTTGCACTTATTTTGAATAGGAATTGTACAGATTATAGATGAATTATTAAATTTATATTGTCAAATAAATCTAAGAGTAAAATATTATGTTGCAGTAAATGAGAGAGGAATGTGCAAATGAAGACCTACCTGCTTTAATAAGTTTGGTGGTTACTGTCTCAGTCTCAACTCAAAGAAAAGAGATTTTTGTTGTTGTTTTTTTAAAGGGGAGGGGGAAACTATAAAACTTCCTACAGAAGTATCTAAGACAAAAACAAGGAAATATAATGTTCTAAACTCAGCTGGTCCAAACCACTTGAGCTGCTATGACAGCTCATAAAACAGAGAGTAGTTTTTAACTGAGCTCTGTTTTACATTGCCAAAGTGAATTTTCCTTGCAGGAAGCAGCCAGAGGGTTTATTTAGTTTCCAGTCCTTGGCTTTGATCTTTCTGTACTGTCACATCTCGGATTACATAGCCCTTTTTCACTGCAGTAAATCTGCAACAGTTAATGAGAATAAAATTTCCTCCTCCTTACTGATCACAGGCTGTTAAATGCCAAACCACAGCCAACTGCATATTTGCAGAATTTCAGCTAGATGTATGAAAACAGTGCAATCAGTTTAATCTTGTTGACTCTGTAATTCATTTTATTGGGCTTTCTTCCTTTTCAAGTGACCTACTTCAAGTCAAGTGGTTGCAAGGCCAACCCTGGAAGACTGAGAATGTTTGCTGAGAGGAGTAGGTGTTCAAGGGGTGGGACTGGGAATGGACTTAAGGCATTTGAGCATTAAAATTCAAATTAGGTCCCTTTAAGGCTTTTAAAAAGACCCAGCCCTTCTCAAAATAGTGTATTTCTTTGGCTATGTATTATGTTGGATTTCAACATAAATTTGTACTTAGGGAGTTTAATGAGTCAGAAAATTATTTCTCACATTTGGTTATTGAGAAAATACCAGAGTATTTAAGGGAATTTCATAGATTTCACAAAACCTGAACTGGAGATGGAAGCTCAATTGGCAGAGCACTTGTCTGACATGCACTAAGCCCAGGTTCAGTCTCGGCTCTGGGTGGCTCTGCCTGTGGTAGTCTGTCCAAGTACGCACAAAGTCCTGGACAGGATCCTTAATACTGAAACATCTGATACCTGCATTACAATAGTTACACTTAGAGTAAGGATGACACTGCACCATTTTATCAGTGGATCCCTGCAAAATGTTTTTAATATCTAATTCATTTAACTTTAATTTTATACTTTAACATATGCATCTTTATAGTGAAGTACAAAAAAATTATATTTCATTTTGTTTTTCGTTATTGTTTGATTCAGTGAGCATGTATAATTTTATTTTTCTCTTAGACTTTTTATCTTTTCTCTTGCCTTATTTTGTGGTTGGCAGTTGGAATTTAGGAACTTTTTATCTCTGTCAAGAAATTTACCCTTAGAAGGCCATTTAAGGCCACAGCTAAGATAAATATGTTTTATTGTATGCTTATATGGATCAAATTTACGTATGTTAGTATAAAGGTTTATTTTGTTGTTTTTTTGTTTTTATTTTTTTGGTACTAGGTATCAAACTCACGACCTCACACTTGCCAGGCAGACGTTTATGCCACTGAGCTAAATCCCCAGCAGTATGAAGTATTATTAATAAGATATATTTTAAAAAATCAATTTCTAATTTCTCACTGTTGAACTCAGTTACTGTTACAATCGTCTGATTTCACAGAATAAATCATTTTCTTATAAAAATCAAAATGTTGGAATAAATCAACACAGTGTAAAACCTGTTCACTGATTTAGATAACTATCATAAAAGCAATAACTAAAAGCATATTGTAAACTTAGAAGAACGTTTCTAAATTGGGAAACTGTAAAGTCAGTTTTTCTTATGAGACAGGGATCTACTTTTGGAGAAATGGTAGCTATTGGTTACCCTAATAAGAAAGACAAGTAAGAAAGGAAGTAGTTTGAAAATTTAATAACGCGTTATAGCATCCACTACTTGAGACCTTTTTAGAATATACTGATTATAATGATGAAATCCTGAACTTTAAAATTGTAGTTTGTACTCTTAGAAGTATCTCAAATAAGCCTATCTGTGTCTACTTAAACATGTAACATATTTTCACATGTGAAAAAAAGAGGAAGGTTAGAACAGAGTCTTAGCCCCCCTGGCAGGCTACGTGGTAGCTTTTTTTCCCTCCAGCCCATCTAAATTCAGGACTTTGGAGTGCACAGAAAATTTCTGAACAAGGTGAACATTTTTTTTTCTGTTTTTTTGGTTCTTTAAAAAGAACATAAATCTTAAAGAAGTAAAACTGCTGAAGATTTTGTACTTTTGGGACATGAACAATCCAGAACAGGTTTAAATGATATTACCCGCAAAGAGTAGAAGCAATGCAGTGTCAACCTCCATACAGACTTAATCTTTATTTAAATATTATTATTTGAAATGTTATTCCCTCGGTGATTTCAAATCTGTTCATGAATAATAATAGCATTTATTAGAATATATTTAGTGAGAGCCAGATAGTGTGCTAATTGCTGTTTATTGTAATCCCAGTGCAATCTTCACAACAGCTGGGGAGAAACATTATTGTTAAGAAAACAGAAACTTAGAGAATCTGTCCAAGATTATCTTCTAATCACCCAATCCATAAACTCACTTTTACCCACCTTTCTTTCTTCTCTTACAAAGAAGCATCTCTTTTTTTCACAGCAGCATGAGTAAACCATTTTTACCATGGATCCCATACCTGTTGCCTGCATTCTCAAGGACCTCTCTCAAGTCACCACCATTCTCCCCTCTCCTGCATCTTTGCCATCAGCATATAAATACAATTTGGAATTTCCAAAGTGAAACTGTCTTTGGATCTACATATTCAAACAACTGTCCATTTCCCACTTCCTCACATGCAAAACTTCTCAAGACTTCCATTCATTCTTCAACACCTCTAGTCTTGTCAGAATCACCAGTGATCTCCATATTGCCAAAACTAACAGACCAATCTCATCTTTAACTCTCAGCTGTGTTTTGACCCTGTTTCAAAGCTCTGCTTCTTGGAACTCTCTTCTTTCATCTCAAAGCACACTATTTTCCTGACTTTTCTCCTCAGTCCTTTTTCATTCCTTACTAATGTTCTGTGCTGGTTATTCCCTCTCTTTCCTACCTTTAAATATTGGTTGCTTCAAGGCTTCATTGCTGGCCATATGTATTTGGGCAGCCTCTTTGCTAACTGCATGCCACTGCCTGTAGAATTATATCTAGCACCCATGACCTTAAATACTATCTGTAAAATTATACTCCTTCACTTTTTTTGTTTTTGTTTTTTTTCATTGTAGTATTCTGTTTAGATAACCTCTGACCGTATTTTTTTGTTTATTCTGTTGCTGTATAATTAGACATCTGATGGTAATATTTTTACTGAATTGGAACTGTATAGGTTTTACATAAAGGCATTTTAGAGCACTGTAACATTGTGATCTCCACCATCCCCCCTCAAGTGCTAGGTCCAGTAATGAGGCATATTCCCACCCTCTTCAGACTTCTTTTACTCTGAGACAGGGTCTCTTCAAGTCATCAGGCTGCCCATATTGGACTTGAACTTGCAGTCCTCTTCCCTCAGCCTCCAGAGTCCTGAGACTGCAGGAGTGTGGCCCTGCACCCAGCTGCTGTGTGTGTGATGTCAGGACACACAAGTCAGGCCATGTCTCCCACCTGCCTCCAGCGGCTTCCCATTCTCCTCTGATAAAATGCTGATTTCTTACCATGTTCTGTGTAGCCCTGCACTATTTGATCCTCATCTGCTCCTTCAGCCTAATCTGCTACAAATGTCCCGTTTCTAAGAACCTCTGCTCCAGGCCTCTCCCTTCTGGGCTCACCAAATCTTTCTCATTTAATCATCTTTGTACTTAGCTTGAAGAATCTTCAAACTTTTTTAAATGGCTTCTTACGAGTCACAGCTAAAATACTTCCTCAGAGTTTTTTTCCTCACAAAATTACCAGAGGCTCCTTCTCCCGTCTACCCTAATCTTCTATTGTTTGTTTCACTCTTTAGTACTCTTCCTTTCATATGAATGTTCTTTGTAGTTCAAGAATTTTGACTATTTTAGTTGTATTCAATGTTGTTTATGCAGTACCTGACACATGTGACTCATAATAAATATTTTTTGATAAATGGATTATAAAAGTCAAAGCCAGTATTCAAACACAGGTATGTGTTGCCCCATTTCATGTGCTATATTTTTTATTCTCAGTGTGAATTATTTTTTAAACAATTTCTTGTTTATATTTAATTACTATTTCAGTATCCAATACAAAGCATTTGTTAAATATATAGTCAAGACATATATGCATTATGTATTCTGTATATTATTTTCTGTTCTTGTGTTTTTAAATTGTTAGTAGGAACCTGCTGTGCTATGGGGCAAAATATCTAATAATCTAGATGGGTTAAAAACCTGTTTGAATTGTTATATTTTATGTGGATGAAGATACTTGCCTTCATAACTAAGACCTAGAGACTCAAAGTTTACTTGTATTCTACTACTAAATATGTAATTAAATTATTGAGTACCCATCTATACCGAATGTAAGCATAATCTGTATTACAGAAAATAGTTTCCAAAAGAAATTTTAATAATGTCCCAATATTACAAGTTCAGGTATATACAGTCATATTAATAGTCTATCTAATTTCATTTAGCCTAAAGAAACATAGTTTTTCCTAACAAAGGAAAAAACATTAGTATTAAAAGTCTAATTTACTAATAGTAATAACCAACTGACTATTCAGAATTGCAGATAATTTTTTTCTAGAATTATACATCTGGAATACAAAATTGTCATGTAGAACAATGAGTAAAATATGAGTAAAGTCATAATTTCAGTTACAGCCAATCTCATTGCTGCCTTAGCATAAATTTTTTCAGTTCTGCTGAAGAATTAATACCTCCATATGTAAGCATTAGCACTAATTTTGTAAATAACTTTTAAAGTTGTATGTCTAGAATATGGTAGCATAATCGGAATAGTATAAAAATACACAAGTTTCACTATCAAGTAACATAAATTGTATAGTAATTAATTCTACCTCACACTTAACATGAATAGTTTTCCTGATTTTCTTTCCTATTACTAAGTCATAGTTGGCAATAGATAAATCAAAAATCTAGCATATATGCTGATAAGCTTTTTATTATTACTGTTGCTATGATTTCCAAAAGATACTTTTACTTAAAGTTTATGTAATGATGATTAAAATTAACTTCTATAACATAAAATATATACTCATAGTAAAGTTATATATTTTGTGTTTTCTTTTAATACTAATAATTATTAATAATTACTATAATAATAATTTCTTATTATTTGACACCTATTTAATGGATAAGAACTTGAACAGGATCTAGGGATATATCTTTCAGGGTTAAAATATAATTTTTGAGATGCATTCTACTTATTATCCCTCAACTTTTTAAAAAATATGTATATTTAAGGGTAATGATATTGTCAGGCTTAGGAAGGGAATTAAGTACAGTGTCATACTTGGACTTTCTTTTATCTGTTCCTCCCCACTGTTATGTTCTCCCCACACTTAGAATAAAAAAACACATATGATTGTGTATGTGTTTATATATAAACATCTTAAACTTTTTTTAATTTTAATTTTTAAAGGAAACAGAATTAGTCTCCTTAGAAAAGAATGCTATGTTATCTTAAATAATGAACCCCATTCTTTTTTTTAAGATTATGCTAGAGTGTTGTCATTCATTAACTTCTACAGAAACATAGGACACTGATATTTTCTTACAGGAAAAAAAAGGTAATCTAAGTAGGTAAGGTGGTACATTTTCTTTTAAAAATTAAATTCATATTTTCTGACATTTTAAACTGAACAGTACAATATTTGACAAGGATTTCTGTTACTTTTTAAATTCAACTTCCTAAATTGTACTATAGAATGAAATATTGTACTTGAACATGCTGATAATTCACAAAGTTTAGTTGCGAACTGTTGCAGTGAATGGTTAGGAAGGATTAATCCAGATGGCATCTTGTGGTACCATTGTAACAGAAATATCGCCTCTAAAAAATGTATCAGTAGGTAGAAGGAGCATAAATTCAAGGCCAGCCTGAATACATTAGCAACTCAATCCCATCTTGAGCTACATTCTTGGAGTGGGGGACGCTTCAAAATGTAATTTGAACAATTGTGAGATTTGGTAGAGCATTTGTGTAAAGGAGTTTGATGCATGCACTGATTTCTCTGCCTCCCATCTCATGAGCAAATGTTTACTGAGTAGAAACTTTCATTTTAGATAAATAATAGGTATAGAACAAGTAACAAAACATTAGGACTTTGAACTTCTTTTTTTATCACTGACATCATAGTCAGTGAAGAATTCTTAAAATTTTCATTAGAAAAAGTTTCAGATTACAAAGGATTTGTTAAAATGAATTAGGTTTTCTCATTTTTCTTTAAAAAGGTAATAAACCTCCATTGGCGGTTACTTAAAAATGGAGGAGAAGCCTAGAGTTAAAAGGATTCATTATAGGCTATAATCTTATTCACCTGCAAGAATTATAGGCCATGTACAATATTTCAGTAGTAGCTCAGATCATTGTCTCACAACACTCAAACCCCAGAAGTGAGACAGAGCTCAGACTACTTGAGAAACATGTGGCACTGACAGACTGACTTCTGACGGTGTCTTGTTTTTGTATTTGAGAAAAAAAATTAGCAATTTAAAATTTTAATAATTTCCTAAATTTTATAGTTCTGTTAAATTATAGGTATATATAACATCACTTTATCTATGTTGATTTTTTTAAAAATGAAAACTATGTATTTCTATGGTCTTATTTCAGATTACAGCAGTATAGTCAACAAATGCTTTTTGTGCTCTTTAAATTAAAGATCTTAAATAGTCTTGAAGATACCCAAATAGGAACATATTTAGTGAATTCCTGCGGACATTCTTTTTTGTGCATACAAGTCAGCATTCTGTCTCAGATAATGTAAAATGTGTGTGTATACTTACACACATATTTAAATGTATTTTCTTTGTTTCCACTTTTTCAGAAATAAAAAGACAAAGCAACCTTAAAAAGAATACAGATTTGTGTGGTCGGAACCAAGCAACTGATTTGTAGCCCCTCTAAAGTAGAAGGATGAAAGAAGTATTTGGGAAAGTGGGCAGATAAAGTTTTAAGTTACAACTGTGGCTTATAATGTACACCTTTTAAGATCTGAGGGATGTAGTTAAGTGGCAGAACATATCCTTAGCATGTGCAGGCCTTGGATGAATCACTGGTATCAAAAAGAAAAAAAAAATACGTATTTTGAAATTTATACAAGAAACCCCTAAAGCCATATTTATGTATGTGTTCACATTTCATCCTAAAATTTCTTAAGGTGATGCACTCTTAAATAAGTGTGCACTCTTAAAAGGCTCAAAAAGCCTTGAATACTGGTTTCAAGGCTTTTACAAATATATTACAGCATTATAATTTACCTCATTCTCTATGTATGTTTAAAGGAGAAAAGATACTACTAGAGCTCTTGTCTGTTAGATCTTGCATTTTTTTTTCTCCAAATTCTGAGGAAAGGGGAGGTATTATCTGCCACAGGCAGGGAGGATTTAGAGTTCTCTTACACGGAATCAGGTTGTTTCTTGGCCGTTTCATCTGTACACTGGTTTATAAAACATAGTGCCTAAAACTCAGATAATCTTGAAAATATTATATAAATATGCATTCCTATCACCTTGAATAATTCTCACTATTGCTAGGCTTGTTTAAATAAAGTTCTGCATTATCGGGTAGGTACAACCTGGAAGACAAAAAACATCACAGAATGAATATAGCCCACTATAAATGTTTTCAAGACCTGTGCACTTTTGTGAGGGAAACAAACAGTAGCAACATACCTGAGCAGGAATGTGTGCAAAGTGGGAAGTGAGGATTTGCATGAGATAACTAAAAATGTTACACTTGATTTAGTACTATTTAAAAAAAGAAAATCTCACTGATATAAAATAAGATGAAAAGTCAAGTAAGGAGAATCGCCCAGTTTTTTCTAAAGGTGTTGTATCGTTTGCATTATTCATGGCGTAGAGTCTGAAGGGTTTTGATTGAATAACCTTATTTATACAAGGAGTCCAGCCTTGCTATGGTAAAAAGAAGAGATGATTGGTCATGGCAGTATTTTACTACAACAATAATTGGTGTGCATATGTGCAGGCATAAATCTCTATGACTCAAAGGCCCTGTGAAAGCAAACAAAAAGCATATGTAAAAAGCATGTCAAGTACGATATCTTGTAACTATCTAGCTTGTATGGCAGGAGCTAGAATTGCCTAAGCATTTATAGGGAAGACTCCATTATTTTCTTGTCATAATAATAGCAGAACTAAGTATATACTGTAAGATTGTACTAATCTTGGAGGAGACTTGGAAATAATCTCAAGGCATTGAGATGTTCAAAGTGATAACCATTATTTTACAAAGAAAGAAATCATGAAAGAGAAAGTTGCAGATATAGACTGAAATAGATTTTATCCACAGAGACAGAAATCCCATTCAGACATGCTAAGTTTGAGGTCCTGCACTGCACTAACTGTAAGAAAATTTGGACGTTTTTAATAAATGGTTTCTTTAAAATTTATTTTAGCTGAATTTAATAAACTTAATTTCTAGTCCTTAGATTAAGAGAAAATGCCCAATGTATATCAATGATGATTTAAAAAAAAAATAGAGCCAGTAATGGCAGTACACACCTATAACGCGAGCTCAAGGCCAGCGGAGGCTGCATGCCAAGGTCCTGTGTCAGGAAAAGAAAAGAAAAAAGAAAAGTAATACGATGTATCCTTGTGCTCTTTGAAAATAATTTTAAGACATAGTAATAGGATCTAATTATAAAAAGTTATTTTATACAGTATTTACCTATTCTATTATACACAGACTTTGCTTGGTATCAAACAGTAAATTCCCCATTCTTTGAAGATGAAATAACATTTTATTTCATCCTCAGACCTGTACTTGAACAATGAAACATCTATAAGTAGCCTTAGATTTATGCAGAAAAATGGGTTCACTTCAGGGTTTTTTTTCCTAGTAGACCCATAATATAACAAATATATTCTTGAGGGCAAAGAAAGTTTGTGAAATAAATGTCGTAATTTATTTCAGTACCTGTTTTTCCAGTGCTAAATATGATGCTGATACACAGTATTCTGAGATCCTAAATGTTCAGGACAGTAACTGAAACATTTGTCTGTCCTGTATTTATTAGTGGAATTACTGAATTAGTGACTGGAAAGTAATTAAATACCTCCCAATATTAATCTTCACTTTACACCTAATAATTGAGGAAAGTGCTTTTTATATATACTTACAATTATAGGTATATTTAAAATCAAATTTTCAGGCTTTCATTTCTGGCACTTAAAAATGTGATTTCAGTGAGTTTAAATGTTTCTGTTATTCCTATTTTTGTTCTTAGCTTTGGGAAGATATTACTTAGATTGATTTAGCTGCCGTCATCATTACCTATCAATGACTATTTGATATTTATCAAACATAATTTGTTTGTTATATAACCAAAAAAGGTAGCAAGTAAATGCATTGTAAAATAAGTTGGAAACTTTATAGTAAACATCTTGAATTTGATAAAGCTTTTCAGATTTTTCAAAAACAAACATTTGTCTGCCTCTTAGGTAGTAAAACTGAAAAGTTTCAAAACTATACTAAAAATATTCCCAAACTGCATTATTTAAGGACTTTGGAGGCATAAGTTTTAACAGAAATTTATCATTAATCTTCCACTTAAGCAAGACAGTTGGTATTATGTCGGTAGAGACAGCATGGTGTTAGATGGCTATATTGTCTCTTTGATTTTGATTTTTGTGTGTCAGATTTCTATTTTATAGAGAAAGATGGGCAATTGATAGCACATTTGTAAAATACTCAGGATAATTTTAAGATTTTATTTAATTTCTTGAACTTATTCATTTCAATAATATGTTATGACTAAGATTCTGGTTGGTGCTTTATTTTTAGGAGCTAAGTCATTATTCATATTTTAACCAGTTAGTCCAGCTAAAGAGTTTTTAGTACTAGCATTAACTTTTGAATTATGTTTGAGGTTTTCAGCTTTACAGCATGTTTACTTTCTTTTCATTCCTTATTAGCATTTTTCAGTACTTAATAGTCCCCTACCCCCACCTACAAGAACTCTCCTCTCTGTTCCACATCAGAAACAGTTTCCTTTTGGCATGTGCTTTCTGGTTCCCCAAACAGTACAAGCAAATTGG